>PVKM010011812.1:0-32645 GCA_004027735.1 Carollia perspicillata | reverse complement strand
GAAAAGATGCTCAATATCGCTAGCCATCAGAGAAATGCAAATTAAAACCACAATGAGATACCACTTGACACTGGTAAGAATGGCCATCATAAACAAAGCAACAAACAACAAGTGTTGGAGAGGTTGTGGAGAAAAGGGGACCCTAGTTCACTGTTGGTGGGATTGCAGACTGGTACAACCACTATGGAAAACAGTATGGGATTTTCTCAGAAAACTAAAAATGTAACTGCCTTTTGACCTAGCAATTCCACTGCTAGGATTATATCCCAAGAACCCTGAAACACCATTCCAAAAGAACCTATGCACCCCAATGTTCATAGCAGCGCAATTTACAATAGCCAAGTGTTGGAAGCAACCTAGATGCTCTTCAGTAAATGAATGAATCAAAAAACTATGGTATATATACACAATGAAATTCTATGCAGCAGAAAGAAAGAAGGAGCTTCTACCCTTTGCAACAGCATGGATGGAACTGGAAAGCATTATGCTGAGTGAAATAAGCCAGGCGGTGAAAGACAAATACCATATGATCTCACCTTAACAGGAACCTAAGCAACAAAACAAACAAGCAAGCAAAATATAACCAAAGACATTGAAATAGAAAACAGGCTGACAGTAACCAGAGGGGAGAGGGGAGGGAATTTCAGGGGAAAAAGGGAAGGGATTACAGGAACAAGTATAAAGGACATATGGACAAAAACTAAGGGGGGTGGAAATGGGAGGTAGGTGGGGAGCACTGGGGCGGGGGTGGACTGGGATGGGAGTAAATGACAGATAACTGTCCTTGAACAACAATTAAAAGCAAAATTTTTAAAAAACAAAAACTTATCAAAAAAAGTAGTTTTTTTAAATTTATTAAATTTTCTAAGAAACTTAATACTGTTTTCCATACTGGCTAACACATTTTTTATTTACACCAGCAGGGTATAAGTGTTAAAATTTCTCCACGTTTTTGCCAACACTTATCTTTTTTTTCTTTATTGTTGTTCAAGTACAGTTGTCTGTGGAAGACAGTATGGAATTTTCTAAGAAAACTAAAAGTGGAACTGCCTTTTACCCAGCAATACTACTGCTGGGAGTATACTCTAAGGATCCTGAAACACCAATCCAAAAGTACCTATGCACCCCAATGTTCATGGCAACACTTACCTTTTTAAAAAAATAATAATAGCCAATCCAATGGATGTGGAGTGAAATCTCTGTGTGGTTTGATTTGCCTTTCCCTGATGGATAATGATGTTGAGCCACTTCCACATACTTGTTATTTATTTGTATGTCTTCTTTGGAAAAATGTCTAAATTCTTAGCACATTTTTCATCAGATTATTTTTGGGATTCTTTTTTGGGTTTATTTTCTTTTACTATGTGGTTGTGGGAGTTCCTACAATATTTTGGAGATTAACCATTTAGCAGGCATATGGTTTACAAATATTTCTGCCCATTCCATAGGTTGCTGTTTTACTGATGAGAACTCTAAAGTGCACTTAGTTGTCACTTCAAATTTTTGCTAAGATCTAGGTGGGGCTGTCTTCAAATCCCACACCCTTTTCATCATCTGTGATGCCTCCCTCATATTAAGAATATTAGCACCATTACTAGATAATTTCTGTGGACCTTTGTAGCTTATTTCCATCCAGACTTCCCCCCATTCATAGTGCTAATCAATTAGTAGCACTCATTCTAAATTTTGAAGTTTAAAGAGGAAAGAGAAAATATTGGCCCTGGCTGGTGTGGCTCAGTGAATTGAGTGCCAGCCTGCAAACAGAAAGGTCACTGATTCGATTCCTAGTCAGGGCACATGCCTGGGTTGTGGGCCAGGTCCCCATTTAGGGCTGTACAAGAGGCAACCAATCTGTGTTTTTCTCACACATCGATGTTTCTCTCCCTCTCTTTCTCCCTTCCTTCCCGTCTCTCTAAAAATAAATAAAATTAAAAATGGAAAAAAAAGTATTGCCTCTGGGGAGAATGTAAAATGAGATGTCAAAAGACAACATTAGTGTATTAGTCCAAGTTCTCCAAAGAAACAGAACCAACAGGATACACAGAACCAAGAGAGATTTCTTTTAAGAAATTGGCTCACTTTATTGTGGAGACTTGTTAAGTCCAAATTTTGCAGGGTAGACCAGCAGGCTGGAGACATGGGAAAAGTTATGATTCAAGTCCAAAAGTTGTCTTATATTAGGATTCTTACTACCTCTCGGAGGTCAGTCTTTGTTCTGTTAAGGCCTTGAACTAATTAGATGAAACACACCCATATCATAGATGGTAAACTGCTTTACTCAAATTCCACTGATCTAAATGTTAATCTCAATCTAAAACACACTTACACAGAAACGTATCAGGGTACTATGGCTCAGCCAAACTGACATATAAAATTAACCATCACAATTACCTTGGCAATTCTAAGTGCTTTTGTCCAGTACTTGGGTTTTCAGAAATAGAGACACTGCCTACTCATTGTTCCAGAGTAGATTAGATCCAAAATATCTATTTCAGTTCATGGAAACCAAGGAATCCAAACCCTAATTTAGGGATTTTTAATGAGAGGTATCTCTTCTCTCTGGCTGCTATGGCTTCACTCTCTGTAAAGGGCATTTCTCTTTTCCAGTATCCAACTTCCTGATCAGTGAAGTTGTCAAGACAATTTCACTTACTGTCCAAAGGCCAAGTAAATTAAACTAGATCTTAGACAGAGACATCAAAACCTTCCTTGTCCCAGGGAACTTAAACATGGAATGACTTGACATTCTAAAAGTGGAATCCTAAAAATGTCTCTGTCTATGAAGTAAAATTGAGCCTCCCCTTCTCCATCCTTTACATTTTTCATTATTTAAAATTGCTATAATTTTTGGCAATTAAATGATGTATATCTTACAAAAGGAAAATAATTGGCTTGTAGGAAGTTCATGTCATGGAAATACCTAATCCCCATTGCATCTTGTCTTTAGTCCTATGGAATATTCCTGCCCACTGTGTGCCAAAGACGGTATAGACTCCGAGGAATCAGAAATCAATGAGATTCAGTTATTTCCCATCATACACTCAGTAACTACTTGTATGAGGACAAAATAGAATGTCCTGTCAGAGATCCGGGGAGACCCATATCTTCAAATTACAGGATATTTTAATCAAAGTGTGAAACACTAGCCTGTTAATATTAATAATAATATCTGAAATTTATGTTGTCCTATCTATATATATTCATCACATATCACACATGTAGTTTCCACAATATTGTTTAATACTACAACAGTGCAGTTGTGACAACTAGGGATCAACTCAGATGGAAATGTTGAGGGTCAGAGATACCAAAAACTCGCCCCTTATTATACAAGATAATAAATATAATAGACAAAATTAAACTAAATTGTCAGTTTCTGATGTCCATATGATAAACTTCTTCATTCTGTTTCCCGACACTTCAGAAAGTTTAGCACAGAAGGTCAGAGGTCTTTACCAAAAAGTACAGCTGATACATCTCTTAACTGAATTTAGTTTCCTAAGAATGGAACCCAACACCCTTAATTTATGTCTCTTTTAGAGATTAAAGAGGGCTAATGCACAGGAATAAAGGAGAAAAGAAGAAAATTTAAGAAAAATCTAGGAGTGGGGACAAGACCAAGATGTGCCCGAAATTACAGTTTGCTGGTTTTTCTATGATCCCCACCATGAGTTCAGCTATCCTTCCTTATAGTCAGTGTAGCAAGGGATGTCCATTACTCTCCACTGAGGTCTACTGGAAACCCCCAAAGGGAAGAGGACAGAGCGTCTCTGCCTGGAGTGACCTGGCAAGTGAAATGATCAATTGACTTGACAGGAGAGGATACTAGCTACCCATCCCACAACTGGAGTCTGGATGCCTGGATTCAAATCTGAATTCACTCCTACTTTACCGCATGACCTAGTACAAATTATATTTAAATGCTGTGCTCCTTTACTCATATGTAAAATGATGATAATGTGCATTCTTCTTTGTTGGAGAGCGATTAAGCAGATAAAATGAAAAACGCTATAAGAACACTTAGCCCAGAGCCTGGCATGAAAGAAGTCCTCAGTGACTGTTAATGATATCTGGCTTACTGTCTTTATCTGCATCCTCCTCATCATCAACACCTCATGAGTACTTAAGGGATAGTTTAGAGAGGCCTGGTTCCTGCCATCATGGGGGTAACTTTCACAAGAGTTGGAATCACTGTGAGAGGAAAGCAGAACTTGGAATGAAAGTTCTTGGCCTCCCACAAAACCAAGAACATGAACTTCATAGTGCCTGGAGTAAAAACTGCACTTTGGTCTGTCTACCCCAAATTTCCTGCTTGTCCTGATAATAAGAAAACAGGCTCCCCAGTCCCTCCTCCCTCCACTGTCTCCCATAGCACTTGCTCAGCTGGCTGCAACTCCACTGGTGCCTGACCCAGCAGGGACAGCATGTTGCCCCTATACTGCCTGGTGAGCAATGGCTGAGGCTGTGTTCCCAGGACTGGCAGAAAAACAGACTCAGTCCAGACCTTCTGATGCAGATTACCTGTTCTGAAAGAAAGAGGCACAGGTGTGAAACCACCTAGGCAGGGACTGGGAACCTGAAAGGCTGGAGACACAGACTGATTATTTAGGGTAGTATGACCACTGTATGTACAGAGGTCATAATTAGCCAAATTGATCTATGAACTCTATTCCCTGAAGACTTCACAATCTTAGAGAACCATAGAAGGAAAAATACAGTGTCCTTGGTCCAGCTCAATTACATCTGAGCTCTACCCTTCCCTGGAGCAGGTTCACTTGGCCAACTCCAGTCACATATCCAAAAGGAAGGCTCTCCCTATAAATATTAGATTTATTATTTCTACTTAGAAATTCACATGCAATTTTGATTTTCTGCAATGGCATGGATGATGAAATAATATCAGGAATATTGGCATATTTATTGCTAACATTTCCCATGGTAGAACATGAAAATATTTCCATATTTGATCATGTTTATGTCTGCAAGGAGAGCTTCATGCTTTTCTTAAAATGAGTTATTCTCATTTCTTATGGAGTTCATTCCTTGGTAATATTTTTATTGCTAATTTCAGTTATAGCACGGGTTTCATTTATTGCTAATTAATGGCATATCAGAAAACAATTAAATTATAAATTTTCATTACCTAGCACTCTTTTTTTCTAACAGTGTTTCTAGTTGTTTTTCTTGAGAATTAAATTATCTGAAATTATTCATTATTGGTGGTCTTTTCCCCTTTTTGTGTTTCTGTCCTAAAGCATAGGCTACCTCTTCTAGAAACATAATAGTAATAGAAGGAACTTGTATCTCTGTTCACTATGATAAAAATGATTCCAAGTTTCTAGCACTAAATTTCATACTAGCTCTTGGTCAGTATACACATTTTGTTCTTTATTTTCCTGTTCCATTAAGACTTCTAATCTGGAATAGGTTATAATTTACCAAATGCCATTTTAACATCTCTAGAAAGTTGGTATATTTTTTTCCTTTGGCCTCTTAATATGGTAACAACTTCTACTTATTGATGCTTTACTATGTGCCAAACACTATCCTAAGCACTTTACCCTTATTTCATTTTCTCCTCACAGTAACCCCACAAACAACTGTCTCAATAACATCAAGAGTCAGCAAATTTTCCTGTAAAGAGCCAGACAGTAAATATTAAAGACTCAACTCTGTCATCATAGCACTAAAGTAGCCATTGACAAAATATACACAAATGAACACGGCTGTGTTCCAATAAAGTTTTATTTATGAAAACATGTGGCAGCCTAGATTAGGCTCCCAGATCACAGTTTGCAATGAACTTAGAAGTTAGGTGAGGTGCTCAGAATCACAGCTTGAACTTGTCCAGGATCACAAAAATAGCAGTAACGAATTAATTTTGAATTCCTGGGATTCTTACTTGAAATGGAAATATATAGAAGTTATAAAAATGGATACCACGTTTGATGTAAACTTGCCATATGACTGATAGATTTTTTCATATTATATCTAATCTTCATAATGATTTTGGAAGTAGAGTTGCCAGATAAAATATAAGATGCCAATTTAAAATTAAATTTCAGATAAACAATGAATAATTGTTTGGTACAAGTATGTCCCAAAGGCATTGTTTGTCTGAAATTCCAATTTAGGCTTTTTTTTTTCCTGCTAAATCTGGCAGCCCTATTTGGAAGGTAAATGCAAATAATCCCAATTTGCTGTTAGGAATCTGAGGCTTAGAGAAGAGATATCTGCATGCTCATGTCTATTGCAGCATTATTCACAACAGCCAAAAGGCAGAAAAAACCTAAGCATCCATTCACAGATGAATGGATAAAGAAAGGGTGGTGTATACATGAATGGAATATTATTGAGCCCTAAAATAGGAAATGCTTTCATACACTACAACATGGATGAACCTAGACAACATTATGCTAAGTGAAATAACCAATAAAGACCAAAGTTACAAAAAGACCAATGCTGCATGACTCCACTTATAGGAAGTCTCTAAAGTAGATAACTGATAGACACAGAAAAGTAGAATGATGGTTACCAGAGGCTGAGAGAAAGGGGTGGAGGGGGATGTTGGGTATGGTTTCAGTCATGAAGGACAGGGGTGAGGGAGTCTGGAGACTTGTTGCACAACAATGTATATGTGACTGACACTGAACTATACTTGGACTTTGTGGGGAGGGTGAATTTTATGTGGGTTTTTTTAACAAAAGTTGAAAAATCAAAACAAGGAAAAACAAGATAGAATAAAATGAAAGGCTTATTGCTGGAAGATGTTCATCTGGAAATTAGTTTATAAAATTAAATTTTCCAATAAATTGTTTAAAGCTTAAGTTTTTGTATAAAGAAAAGTATACAACAAAAAGAGGACTCATGAGTACATGGCACAGGGTAAATGTTTTAAAATGTTAACATTTAGTTACTATTCAGAAGTGGTACTTTGAGTTAGCTATTGAAGCTAAAGAATGTCAGCATTTGCTGCTGCACGACAGGCATTATTTCCCCAAATTACTCTTTTGAATAATAACATGCAGTCATCAAAAGTGTCAGTTCTGAAGCCAGGCAGATTTAACTGCTTACAAGCAGTGTGACTTTGGGCAAGCTGTTTCTCTGCCTCTTTCTCCTCATTTGTAAGATGTGGATACTAAAAGCATCTATCTCAAAGATTTTTTTGTGAAGAATAAATGCATTACAGCTATAAAGTGCTTCAAATAGTGTCTGTATTGAGTAATCACTCAATACACCTTAGCAAACTATCAATACTTATATAATAATAACAATGGGCCATGTTTTCAAAGATACAGCGATCTTGGTCTGTCATACTGTATTGACTGGATTTTCTCTTTCCTTTTAACACTTCTTCCATAACATAGGGAGCCCATATGATGTGGTTGGTTGAAAAGATATCTAGTGCTTGCCTACAAGATGCCATTAGAACTATAAAAAACCTTACAGCTATTATTATACTTAATAGTGAATTATGAAACTTTCCCCTAAGAGCAGAAACAAATCAAAGATGCTCATTTTCATTTTTATTCATCACTGTAAAGCAATGAGGCAAGAAAAAGAAAAGATAACGTTTAGAATTTCTTTTATTGATATTGACAGGATCATATACACAGAAATCCAAAATAAGCCATAAATATTTGAATAAATAATCAAATTTATAAATATCACTGGACAAAAGATCAATGTACAAAAAGAAATTGCAATTCTATGTGCCAGCCTAAAAAATTCAAAAAGAAAATAAATAAAAATATTTACAAAGCAAAACATACTACATACCTAGAAATAAATTAAAGCATTCAATACCTCTGCAATTAAAACTATAAAACATTGTTAAAAGAAATTAAAGACAGAGGACTTCCAGGCAAGATGGAGGTATAGGTGGAAACACTGTGCCCCCTCGCACAACTAAATTTAAGGCCAACAAAGATTTAGAAACAAAAACACAACCAGAACACACACAAAATTTAACTGTAAAGAAGCCCGACAAAGAACCATTCATCCAGACCAGTAAGAGGGGTGGAGTCGGTGGCCAGTGGAAAGGGGTCACGGTGGTTGGCAGACCTGGGTGTGGGGAGGAAACAAGCAGACCCAGTGAGGTGTGCAAGGTGGTTGGCTGAACGAGGACACACATTCATGCACAGATAAACCAGGCAAAAAACGGGCAGTGAGACAGATCACACAACCCAGGGCCCCAGCAATGGGAAATAAAGCCTAAAGCACCAATTGAAAACACTTGCAGGGGTTGAGGTGCCAGGCGAGACTCCCAGCCTCACAGGAGAGTTCACTGGAGAGACCCACAGGGTTCTAGAACGTACACAAGCCCACACACCTGGGGAACCAGCATCAGAAGGGCCTGATTTGCTTGTGGGAAGCAGCAGAAGGGACTGAAATCCGAGAGAGAGGAGCAAGCGCCATTGTTCCCTCTCTGACCCCGTCCCCACTTACAGTGTCACAACCCAGTGACTGGGTTGACCCATCCTGGTCAACACGTAAGGCTCCACCCCTCATACATAACAGGCACAACCAGACCAAAAAGAAAAAAATTTGGCTCAAATAGAAGAACAGATCAAAGCCCAGAGCCAATATTTTTAGCGACCAAGAGATAGCCAACCTATCAGATGCACAGTTCAAAACACTGGTGATCAGGATGCTCACAGTAGTTGATTTTGGTCGCAAATTAGATGAAAAAAGGAAGGCGAAGCTAAGTGAAATGAAGGAAAATGCACAGGGAACCAGTAGTGATGAAAAGAAAACTGGGACTCAAATCAATGGAGAGGACTAGAAGGAAGAAAGAAACAACCAAACAGAAAAGAAGGAAGAAACAAGAATTCAAAAAAATGAGGAGAGGCTTAGAAACCTCCAGGACATCTTTAAATGTTCCAACATCTGAATTATAGGGGTACCAGAAGGGGATGAGGAAGAGCAACAAGTGGAAAACTTATTTGAACAAATAATAAAGGAGAACTTCCCCAATCTAGCAAAAGAAATAGACTTCCAGGAAGTCCAGGAAGCTCAGAGAGTCCCAAAGAAGGTGGACCCAAGGAGGAACACACCAAGGCACATCATAATTACATTAGCCAAGATTAAAATGAAAGAGAGAATTCTAGAAGCAGTAAGAGATAAGGGGACAGTTACCTACAAAGGAGTTCCCATCAGACTGTCAGATGATTTCTCAAATGAGACCTTACAGGCAAGAAAGGGCTGGAAAGAAGTATTCCAAGCTATGAAAGGCAAGGACCTACATCCAAGATTGCTCTACCCAGCAAAGCTTTCATTTAGAATGGAAGGGCAGATAAAGTGCTTCTCAGATAAGGTCAAGTTCAAGGAGTTCATCATCACCAAGCCTTTATTATATGAAATGTTAAAGGGACTTATCTAAGAAAAAGAAGATAAAAAATATGAACAGTGAAAGGACAACAAACTCAGTTATTAACAACCACACCTAAAACAAAAGCAAACTAAGCGGACAGCTAGATTAGGAGTGGAGCCACAGCAATGGAGATCACATGGAGGGTTAGCAAAAGGGGAGTGGGAGGAGGAAAGGTGGGAAGAAGGTACAGAGAATAAGTAGTATAGACGGTGGGGAGAAAATAGACAGGGGGAGGGCAAGAGTAGTGTGGGAAATGTAGAAGCTAAAGAACTTATGACACATGGACATGAACTAAAGGGGGGAATGTGGGAGGAGGGGGGTGCAGGGTGGAGGGGAATGAAGGGGGGGAAATGGGACAACTATAATAGCATAATCAATAAAAATATTTTTAAAAAAGAAATTAAAGACAAAGAACTTCCAGTCAAAATGGAGACATAGGTAGATACACTTTTCCTCCTCGCACAACCAAGAGAAAGGCAACAAAAAAATTAAAAACAACCAGAACTGCCAGAAAATTGAACTGTATGGAAGTCTGACAACCAAGGAGTTAAAGAAGACACATTCATCCACTGGTAGGAGTGGCAGAGACAGCCAGCCAGGGTGGAGAGGACTTGTAGGCGGTGGCTGGTGGACAGGGAGGTCCCACATTCATATGCAGATAAGCTGGGAGGAACAACTGGGGAGCAAGACAGACAACACAACCCAGGTTTCCAGCACAGGGAAAGAAAGTATCAGAACCTCTAGCGGTAAAAATCTGTGGGGGTTGCAACAGCGGGAGAAACACCCGGCCTCACAGGAGTTTGTTAGAGAGACCCACAGGATCCTAGAACATGCACAAGCCCACCTACCCAGCAGTGAGCAGCAGAAGAGCCCAATTTCCTTGTGAAATCCCTTGTGATACCAGGGGAAGTGACTGAGAGCAAGGCAAGAGCCAAGCAAATGGCATTGTTCCGTCTCAGATGCCTCCCCATCATACAGTAACCCTCAAAGCAGCGAGGTGCATTGCCCTGCCCTGGGGAACACATAAGACTCCACCCCTTACAACATAACAGGTGCACCCAGACCAAGAAATATGACCCAAATGAAAGAATAGATCAAAACTCCAGAAACAGAACTAAGTGACAGTGAGATAGTCAACCTATCAGATGCAGAGTTCAGAACACTGGTCATCAGGATGCTCACAGAAATGGTTGAGTACGGTTGAAAAAGAGAGGAAAAAGTGAAGGCTATGCAAAGTGAGATAAAGAAAAATATACAGGGAACCAATAGTGATGGGAAGGAAACTGGGACTCAAATCAATGATCTGGAGCAGAAGGAAGAAATAAACATTCAACTGGAACGGAATGAAGAAACAAGAATTCAAAAAAATAAGGAGAGGTTTTGGAACCATGGGAAAACTTTAAACATTTCAACATCCAAATCATAGGAGTGCCTAAGGAGAAGAGGAAGAGTAAGAAATTGAAAACTTATTTGTAAAAATAATGAAGGAGCCTTGGCTGATGTAGCTTAGTGGATTGAGTGCCAACTTGTGAACCAAAGGGTTGCCAGTTCAATTCCTAGTCAGGGCATATGCCTGGGTTGCAGGCTAGGTCCTCGGTAGGGGCCATGTGAGAGGCAACCACACATTGATGCTTCTCTCCCTTCCCCTCTCTCTAAAAACAAACAAATAAATAAAATCTTTTTAAAAAATAATGAAGAACTTCCCTAATCTGGCAAAGGAAATAGATCTCCAGGATGTCTGGGAAGCTCAGAGCTTCCCAAGAAATTGGACTCACGGAAGCACACAAGACACACCATAATTAAATTACCAAGATT
Source organism: Carollia perspicillata (assembly GCA_004027735.1). Lineage (NCBI taxonomy): Eukaryota > Metazoa > Chordata > Mammalia > Chiroptera > Phyllostomidae > Carollia > Carollia perspicillata. The sequence goes on along the minus strand of PVKM010011812.1, from coordinate 21,457 downwards.
AAAGATAAGGACAGAATCTTAAAACAGCAAGAGAAATGGAGACAGTTACCTACAAAGGAGTGCCCATAAGACTATCAGCTGATTTCTCAAAAGAAACGTTACAGGCAAGAAGGATCTAGAACGAAGTATTCAAAGTCATGAAAGGCAAGGACCTACTTCCAAGATTACTCTATCCAGCAAAGCTTTGATTTAGAAAGGAAGGACAGATAAAGTGCTTCCCAATTAAAGTCAAGTTAAAGGAGTTCATCATTACCAAGCCCTTATTATATGAAACGTTAAAGAGTCTTATCTATGAAAAAGAAGATCAAAAATATGAACATTAAAATGACAACAAACTCACAACTATCAACAACTGAACCTAAAAATCCAAAACCAATACCAACTAAGCAAACAACTAGAACAGGAACAGAATCATAGAAATGGAGATCACATGGAAGGTTACCAGTGGGGAGGAGAGCAGGAAGAATTGGGGAAAAAGTACAGGGAATAAGGCATAATTTGTAGGTACAAAATAGACAGAGGGAGTTAAGAATAGTATAGGAAATGGAGAAGCTGAAGAATTTATATTTAAGACCCATGGACATGAACTAAGTGGGTGGGGGCAGGAGAGATGCTGGTGGGAGTGTGCAGGGCAGAGAAGGATAAAGGGGAGGAAAAAATGGGACAACTGTAACAGCATAACCAATAAAATAGTCTTTTTAAAAAAACCTTATAAAAAGAAATTAAAGACATCCTAGGTAAATGCACAATTATATTACATTCCTCAGTTGGAAGATTCAATAGTGTAAAGATGTCAATTTTATTCAGGTTATTCTATAAAATCAGTGTGATTCCAAGCATAGTCCCAGATTTATTTGTAAAATTGATCAGAGAGATTCTAAAATTAATATACAAACAAATGGTGAATAGGGAAGATAAGTGTAGACTCTACTCTGGTTTCCAGATGAGAGTGAAAGCTAGTTATAAAGAAATAAGAATATTACATTCCTGGGGAAAACAGTAGGCAAGTGAGCCAATCAGATTCAATTGCCATAATCATAATGGAATTGTTCCAAAACACCACCCCTCTCTTCCCCCTGAAAATACAACCAGGAAAAAAAAGCAACTTGAATCTTCTGGGGCCCACTGTGAAGAGAGAGAGCCTGCCAAGGAGAACAGCTAGTACAGGAAGATGCACAGCCAAGACACTGAATCAGAATTCATCCAGATAATATGTTTTTAGCCCCATGATCCAGCCATGCCTGAAGCCAAGTATACCCAAGGACTTTCCAGTAATTAAAACAATAAATTCCCTTTATAGCTAACAAAATAAAGAATGAAAACACAAACCTGAGACAGGGGAAACTTTTCTGCAATATATGTATATGCAATATACATATTATAACATATATATAATATATAACATATGGCATATATATGTATGTAACTATACAGATATACACATACATACAATAAAGAACAAGTAACCAGAAGGAAATCCTTCAAATTAAAAAAAAAGATGAAATGCTTTAATAGATGTACTCATAAAAGATATTCAAATAGTCAACAAGCACATAAAAAAGTACTCACCATCATTACATGTCAGGTAAATGCAAATTAGAACCAAAAACAAAATATCACCACATCTTCTGCTGACTGGCTAAAATTAGAAAGTGCTGACCAGGTAAGTGGAATAACTGGAATTTTCATGTATTGCTTTTAGGATTATAGGTGGGATCAACCTTTGTGAAAAAGTGGAATACCTACCAAAACTAAGCATGAAATCTACCCTTGGATTCACTAATTTTATTCCCACGTATAAAGTATTTACCAAGAGAAATGTATTAGTCTGCCAAAGAGCAATTAAAAGGCAAACAGACATTATGGTGAGAAAAGAATCCAAACACATAACTGTACATATTGTATTTTAACATTTATATAAGATCAAGAACAAGAAATCCTAGTAAACTATAACAAAAGTCAAAATTGGGTTTGCCTCTGTGGAGCACTTATTGAGAAGGAAGATGAATGAACTTTCAGGAGTCCTGGCAATGTCCTGTTTATCAGGATGTAAACATTATGTGAAATTTCATCAAGCTGTACACTTAAGATTAGCACATTGCATGCACATTAGTATATATATATATATATATATATATATATATACACTAATATATATATATTAATATATATAAAATATATATATGTCTTAATAAAACAAGAAAAGTGATTAAGGAAAAGTGATACAGGTATACAGTGCTACACAACTCAACAACTGGACCATGTTCTGAGAAATGCATCATTTGGCAATTTCATCATTGTGCAAATATCACAGAGTGTACAGGCAATAGAAATTTTTCTGCTCCATTATAATCTTATGGGAGCACCATCAGACATGCCACCTGTTGTTGACTGAAATGTCATATTCGGCACAGGACTACACTCTTAGAGAAAAGGTGATAATATAATGGAAGGAAAAAGTCTGATAAATGCACTTGAAGCATAAACCAAATAACTTTCATCTTCCCAGATTAGAAAAAAAAACTGATAAAATCTTCCTTGTTTGAAAGTGTCAAATATAAATCATTCTGCACTAAAATGGGCTGGTACCCTATCTGATGCTTATTTCAATTATACCTAATTTTCCTCATTGTCCACAACTCTGCTTGTTTGGGGACCACAGTGAACTTACATAGATGTACTTCTTCCTTGAGCAGAGTGACATAATGGAACTGGATTGTGGAGGTGACAAGAGTCCTACTCCAAACTGAGGCCAACTCTGTGTAATCAGTTGATGTGCCAGAGAGACTGTAATATCAGCAATGTTAAAACTTGCCAAGAATCTAAGAGGCTGTGAATGGCCATGATGGAGAAACTTACAGAGATATCTATGGAACTGCTGCTTCTAAGGTAATTTAAGTCAAACACTGTATGTTCCATTTAAGCCAATATTAATTGCTGGGGCCAATAATCAGGAAACTGAGCTGGAAACTAGAGCCCACCAGGCACTATGCATCTGTCTCCCTGTCTCATAGCCTCACTACACTAAAAATAAGAGATTCTATCCTCTGCCTTCCAATTCACATACAAACTGTTTATTTTAGACAACTCTAACCTGGAACTGCATAAGGTAGTGATTCTGGGAAGTGGGGTCCAGCCATGCTCAAAATAACACACAGAAGCCAGCCACCCAACTTTACTTCTCACTTTCTTGTTACAAGGTTTCTTTTTACTCTCAAAACATTGGTCCAATTCCCAGCCATGAGCAAGAACAAATAATGAAATACAAAAACAACGTATCAGGTAAGACATTTCTTTTAAGACCTTTGCACATTAATTTCTGCTGAAATTACTTATTAGACAGCAAAGGCATTGAATAGTAAAAAATTATTAATTTCAAAAACTGTAGTTTCACTTAGTAAAAAAAGGGGGGGGAAATATTAAATAGGCAATTTCTAGTATCTGTCATACTAGATCAAAATGCAATTACCAACTACAAAAGAAAATTATAAAAGAGGGCTCTGGCCAGGTAGCTCAGTTGTTAAGAGCATCGTCCTGATATGCCAAGGTTGTGGGCTTGATCCCTGGTCAGGGAACATACAAGAATCAACCAATGAATGCATAAATAAATGTATCAACAAATCGATGTTTCTCTCTCTCCCTTCCTTTCTCTCTTTAAAATCAATTAAAAATTATAAAAGAAATTATAAATACCAAAGTGTCCATACCATAATCACTGTACACTTACAGAAAGCAGTGAGAGTTCATCAGAAACTAATAAAAAAGGACCACTCCTGCCCGTGCATGAAAATATACACTCCAAGACTTAGTAATGGAAATAACAATTACATCTGAACCAAAATAAAAGCACCTCAGAATAAAACATATTAGAGCTAAAAGGAATCAGAGGGAAATTTATCAACTTAAATATTCATATCAGAAAATAAAAAAACAGAAATCAATGAGTCAACATTCCACTGTAAGGGTGAGGCACTGATCTTTGCTTCCAGTAGGAATTTTCTTGTACACTTATTCCTTATGATTTTTACTTACATGTGATATCAGGAAGGCATTACCACATGGTTTACATACAAAGGGTTTCTACTAGTTGTGAGTTCTCAAATGTCTTCAAGCACATGAGCGACAATGTTGCACATTCTCGCAGTCACAGAATGTCTCCACAGTGTGAGATCTCATGTGCTGCCTGAGATTGAAAAGCCTTGCATACATTCCCCTGTTCCTTACCTTTACATGCTTTCTCTAGTATGAGTTTTCACATGTCTTCGAAAGTAGGCAGGACAAACAAAGGCTTTCCCACACTCCTCACATTCATAGGGTTTCTCTCCAGTGTGGCTTCTTACATGTCTCCGAAAGGATGAGGGACAACTGAAGGCTTTCCCACATTCCAGACACTCAAACGGCTTCTCTCCAGTGTGCATTCGGGCATGTACAGTAAGGTATGAAGAATGGCGAAAGGTCTTCCCACAGTCCTTACATTCATAGGGTTTCTCTCCAGTGTGCGTTCTCGTGTGAATCCTAAGAGCTGAAGGATAAATAAAGGCTTTTCCACATTTCTTACATTCATAAGGCTTCTCTCCAGTGTGAGTTCTGACATGCACTGTAAGGTGGGAGGAACTAATAAAGGCTTTCCCACACTCCTTGCATTCATACGGCTTCTCTCCACTGTGAGTTCTCAGGTGTTCTGTGAGGGATGAGGAGCGGCTAAAGGCCTTCCCACATTCCTTGCATTCGTACTGTATCTTCCCAGCGTGATCCCTCACGTGCACTCTAAAGGATGAGGGGCAGCTAAAGGCTTTTCCACATTCCTTACATTCATAGGGTTTCTCTCTACTTTGATTTTTCACATGTGTATTAAGGGAAGTGAGAAGATAGAAGGCTTTTCCACATTCCAGACACTCATAGGGTTTCTCTCCAGTGTGTTTTCTCATGTGGATACTTAAGGAGGAGGGACAGTTATAGGCTTTCCCACATTCCTTACATTTATAGGGTTTCTCTCCTGTGTGTGTTCTGACATGTACAGTGAGTTTTGAGGACTCACTGAAGGCCTTTCCACACTCTTTACATTCATAAGGCTTCTCGCCAGTATGAATTCTTATATGTATTATAAGGTGAGAGGAAGAACTAAAGGCCTTCCCACATTCCTTACATTCATATGGCTTATCTCCACTATGAATTCTTTTGTGTTTGGAGAGTGAGGAGGAACAACTAAAGGCCTTCCCACATTCCTTACATTCGTATGGCTTATCTCCACTATGAATTCTTTTGTGTTCTGTGAGGGATGAAGAACAGCTGAAGGTTTTTCCACATTCCTTACATTCGTAGTTTGTCTTTCCAGTGTGAATCTTCATATGTGCCCTAAAGAATGAAGAACAACCGAAGGCTTTGGTACAGTCTTTACATTCATAGGGTTTCTCTTCAGTGGGAGTTTTCATATGCTTCTTGAAACAAGCAAGAAAATGAAAAGCTTTCCCACATTCCTTGCACTGATAGGGCTTGCTTCCAGTGTGAGAGCTGACATGATTCCTAAGAGACAAACGATCCATGAAGACTTTTTTACATTCATGGCATTCATACGATTTTACCTTCATAGTTCTCTTGAGTATATTAAGATTTGAAATTTGGCTGAAGGTTTGTTCACACTGATTTTCTTCATTACACCCATAGATGTTCTCCACCACATGACTTCTTTTAAAAATAAAAAGCACATCATTAGTAATAAATACATTTTATCATTTTCTGTAACTATATCTGTCTCTTGCCCTGTCAGGTTATAAGCTGAAAGTTCCTGCAGAGGGCTCTGTAACAGCCAATATTTATCACTGAGTTTTTGACTTATGGGATTTTTCTCATAATTGCTTACATCTGAATTATATGTTAAACATTGAAGATCTCAGTCCCATTTGTGAGGGAAAAAATCTTGTGAAATTCTTTATGAAATCACAATTTTTTTAAAGATTTTATTTATTTATCTTTAGAGGGGAAAGGAAGGAGAGAGGGAGAGAAATATCAGTGTATGGTTGCCTCTTGTGTGTCCCCTGCTGGGAACTGGCCTGCAACCCAGGCATGTGCCCTGACTGAGAATCAAACCATGATCCTTTGGTTTGCAGGCCCATGCTCAATCCACTGAGCTACACCAGCCAGGGCTGAAATCACAATTTTTGACCAAGATTTATAAACATGTTTTTTAAATTTCATGACATTTTAAGATTCTCTTCTGAGGCACTACCTTCTTTTATATGAATGGCACTCACCCCAGATGTCTCTTGTGGTTTTTGTTCTTATCATCAACAGCATGGTATTCCCAGTTTTTATATAAAACGGACGACCAGGAATCATTCCTTTTGAATCTTACTATTTTCTGTTCATCAGATATTTTTTCTTCATAAATAGCTTGTGAAATAACTGATTCATTACTTCTAAGTTGAGTCTCAAAACCTGAAATAAAAGGTAAAGGCACCTATAAGCAAAGGGCTCATGCAGAGTGACTATGTCAAGACTGTAGTAATAACTGCAAGGGTCAAAATAGTAAGCAAGTGATTAAGAAAAAATTCCAGAAGATTGAGACCAATGGTAACATGAATAGGGTATTATCAGGAGAACAAAGCAAAAAGGAACCAAATAAAATGTATATGACCAAATACTAATTTACAAAGAGGAAACATGGAAAGTCTTTCCCAAAAACAAATGTGAGAGGACTAATAAAAAGTTAAAACAGTAATCAATGGTATCTATGGAAAATCTGCCTCTTAAACAAAACAGTTTCACCTCGCTTTTATTTGATTTTTTCTGAATGTGATATCCCCCAACCAGGACACTTTCTCCCCAGAATTCTTGCCTTCCTGGTACTGCCCCCGGAGAGGCCCTCTCGTTGTTTTCTCCAGGTCCTCTTCTTGTTTCCACTGGAAGATGAGACAGGGTGTGTGCAGGAGATACCCTGTCAATGCAGAAAGGTGTATCACATGAAGGAAAACAATGAGGAACCATAAACATTTTCATGAGACAAGACCAAAACTTTGGTCTTCTGATACTATAAAGATGGGGCAAGTGTGAATTTAATTGCAACAAAATGTTTGCCAAAAAAATTTTTAAGGGAGGGGGCAGAGTTGCAACATAGTCTTTGGTGTCTAGAACTGATCTGATGTTCATATCTAATACCCAATATTATTAGAAGTTGGTCTGATACTTACAGCTGGGATATTTTGTTCTCCTGCTGAGCATAATCTCACAGAATACCAATCTTACACAAGGTTACTCTGAGACCATAGTGAAATGAAATAAGGCCACTTCCAAAATTTAGTCTAAGGTCAGGGGAAAAAGGAAGTCACTGTGCTACCCACAAAATACCCAGTAGAATTTCCCCACTTTCCCCCAATCTACCCAACTAGGTTCAATCCAACTGGGTTGAACACTGTTCTTCAAAATTCCATCCAAATAGAGCAATGAAACAGAATAGAGGGTCCAGAAATAGATCCACAAAAACAGTCAACTCATCTTTCACAAAGGACCAAAGGCAATACAATGGAGGAAAAAATAGTCTTTTCAACAAAGACTAGAACTAGATATTGCCATCAAAAAAATGAATCTAGACAGACCTTACACTTTTCACAAAAATTGATTACAAACCTAAATTTAAAATGCAAAACTATAAAATTCTTAAAAGATAACAGGAGAAAAATCTAGATGACCTAGGGTTTGGCAATGACTTGCTAGATACAACACCAAAGGCATGATCTACAAAAGGAAGAATTGATAAGCTTGGCTTCTTTAAAATTAAAAACTTTTGCTCTGTAAAATACAATGTCAAGAGAATAAAAAGACAAGCCACAGACTGTGAGAAAATATTTGCAAAAGACATATCTGATAAACAACTGTTATCCAAAATATATAAAGAATTCTTAAAACTCAAAATTTTTAAAAACCCAATTTAAAAAATGGGCCAAATCCCCCCTGTAGACCACCTGGCTCTGGTAACAAGAGGGACATTGAAATTAGGGCCCCGTGGGAAAAGAAGGCCACCTTTTCAAGACCAAGAGATTTAACTTAACTACCTAAAACAATACATAAAAACAAACAGGCAAAATGAAGATAGAAAAGAATATGTTCCAAACAAAAAACCAGGATAAAACCCCAGAAAAAGAACTACATGCAACGGAGGTCAGCTCTCTACTCGATGAAGAGTTCAAAGTAATAATTGTGAAGATGCTCTTTCAACTGTGCAGACAAATGGAGGATCTCAATCAGAATTTCAGCAACTTGAACAAAGACCTAAAAATTCTAGGAAAGGACTTAACAGAAGTGAAGAACATAACAACTGAAATGAAAAAATCATTGCAGGAAATCAACACCAAATTGAATGGCACAGAAGAATGGATCAGCAATCAGGAAAACGGGATAGTGGAAGTCACCCAACTGGAAGATCAAAAAGAAAAAAGAATTAAAAAGAATGGAGATAGCATAAGAGACTTATGGGACAACATCAAGCATACTAACATTCGAGTCATAGGGGTCCCAGAAGGAGAAGAGAGAGAGAAAGGGACAGAAAACCTATTTGAAGAAATAATGGCTGAAAACTTTCCTAACTGGGCAAAAGAAACAGACATTCAAGTCCAGGAAGCACAGAGAGTTCCAAACAAGATGAACCCAAAGAGACCCACACCAAGACACATTGTAATTAAGTTGTTGAAAGTTAAAGACAAAGAGAGAATCTTAAAAGCAACAAGAGAAAAACAACTAGTTACATACAAGGGTATTCCCATAAGACTGTCAGCTGACTTTTCAAGAGAAACTCTGCAGGCCAGAAGGGAGTGGCATGATATATTCAACATGATGAAAGAAAAAAACCTACAACCAAGAATACTCTACCCAGCAAGGTTATCATTCAGAATAGGAGAGATGAAGATTTTCTCAGACAAGTAACAGTTAAAGGAGTTCATCACCACTAAACCAGCATTACAAGAAATGTTAAAGGGAATTCTTTAAGAGGAAAAGGCCAAAACTAGAAATAAGATAAAAAAATATGTACTGGTAAAGGCAAACATAGAGTAAAGATAGTAGACCAACCACTTATAAATGAAAACAATTAAAATGGCAAAAGCACATACTATCAATAGTTATTACAATTGAAGTTGACTGAATGCTCCATTGCAGAAACAGGAAGACTAAATGGTTTTTTTAAAAAAGACCTGTACGTATTCCTGCCTACATTGCCTCCATGAGACTCCTGATTGAAAGTCACACAGAGACTGGAAATAAATAAATGGAAAAGATATTTCATGTAAAGGGAAATGAAAAAAACAGAGAAGCTGGGACAACAATACTTACATCAGACCAAGAGACTTTAAAACAGAGGCTGTATAACAAGAGACACAGAAGGACCCAGCAATTGTTTGCTTCAGATAAGCCCCCAGAAGTGGAGCGATTTTTTAAAAAGACATGCACCTCTGTTTACTACAGTATTATTTACAGTAGCCAAGTTATTGAAGCAGCCCGGGCATTCATCACCAGACAAATGGATATAGGAGTGGATGTGTTTGTGCATATGCACACACACACCAGGGTGTGGCACAGCCAGCAAAGAAGCGGATCTTGCCATTTACAACAACACAGATTGACTTAGAGGGTATTAGGCTAAGGAAATTAAATCGGAGAAAGACAAATATTGTATCATTTCACTGAGGGGTGGAATCTAAAAAACGAAAATGAACAAACAGACCTATAGATACAGAAAAACTGATTATTGCCAGAGGGTTGGGTGGTGCAGGTATGGGCACAAAGGCTAAGGGGATTAGGAGGTAGAAACTTGTAAATAAGTTATGGGGATGTAAAGTACAACATAAGGAATATGACTATCAACATTGCAATAACTTCGTATGGTGATGGATAGTGGACTTTTTGTGGTGATCACTCTGGAAGGTATATAAATGTTAAATCTCACTATGTTCTACCTCTGAAACTAATACAATATTGTATATCAACTGTAATTCAGAAGGTTTACATTTCAGAATAAAAATTAGACATGAAACCAAAAAATAAATAAATAAAATAAAATAAAAAATGGGCCAAAGACCTTAACAGACACCTCACCAAAAAAAGAAATACAGACGGCAAATAAGCATATGAAGAGATGCTCCACATCATATATCATCAGGGAAATGCAAATTAAAATAATAAGATATCACTACACACCTATCTGAATGGCCAAAATCTGGAACACTGACAACATCCAATTCTGGTTAGCATGTGAAGCAACAGAAATTCTCATTCATTGCTGGTGGAAATGCAAAATGGTACAGCCATCTTGGAAGACAAGCTGGAGGTTTTTTATAAAACTAAACATACAATTCCCATATGATCAGACAATCGTGCTCTTCAGAATTTATCCAAAGAAGCTGAAATTATTACAGAAATAATTTCAGTGTTGTAATTGGTTTCAGTCTTGAAATTGGTCTGTAACCCTTGTTACAGAAACAACAAAAGTTGCACACAGTTTTATAGCAGTTTTATTCATAATTGCCAAAACTTGGAAGCAGTAAAGATGTCCTTCAGTAGGTGAATGGATAAGTAGACTGTGGTACATCCAGACAATGGAATATTATATTCAGTGCTAAAAAGAAATAAGCAATCAAGCCATGAAAAGACACGAAAGAACTATAAATGCATGTTACTAAGTGAATGAAGCCATTGTAAAAAGCTGACATATTGTAGGATTCCAAATGCGTGACATTCTCAAATAGAGAAAACTATGGATACAGTAAAAAGATCAACAGTTGCCAGGGATTAGAAAGGAAGGAGGGATGAATCAGCATGGCGATGACAATCTTTAAGACAGTAAAACTACCTATATAATATTATAACAATGGGCATATGTTGTCATACATTTGTCCAAACCACAGAAAGTGCAACACCAAGAGTGAAGCCTAATGTAAATTATGGACTTAGGGCAATAATGATGTGTCCATGTAGGTTCACCAATTATACCTAATGCCCTGCTGTGCCGGGGGATGCTGACAGCAGGGGAGGCTGTGCGTGTGTGGGATAAAGGAGTATAAGGGAAATCTCTGCACCTTTCATTCCATTTTGTTATAAACCTGAAGCCATTCTAAAACTAAATAAATATATTACTTTAAAATTTTCACAACCACCTAGCACCTCAGAGTGTTGCCTTATTTGGAAATAGGGTCATTGCAGATATAATTAAGTTAAGCTGAAATTACACTCCAGTAGGGTGAACCCTAAATCCAAAGCCTAATGTCCTTATAAAGAGGGAGAGACTCAGAGACAGAAGAAGTCTGTTTGAAGATGGAGGCAGAGATTAGAGAGATGCATCTGCACATCAAGAATACCAAGGATTGCTGGCTACCACCAGAAGCCTGGAAGAGACAGGTGGGACTTTTTCCACAGAACCTCCAGGAGCCTGCTGACACCTTGGTTTTGGACTTCCAGCTCCAGAAATGTGAAAGAATATGTTTCTTTTGTTTTTAGTCACCCAACTCATAACACTCTGTTACAAAAGGCCTAGGAATCTAATATAGCCTGCTTCCAAAGACCAATCCCCAAATCACTCAACCAAAGTTCAAATTCTGTATGTACTTTCTAACGCCCTCTTAATGTGACACCCCACAGTTCCCCCTACATCATGCTCTCCCTCGTTGCACTGAGTAATAAACCCAACCTATTTAACTTCGGGTGTGTTCCCGATGGTCTCTGGGTAAATGGCACAGATGTCAGCAAAGTTCTCAAAAGGTCCCAAATGATAAACCTTCCTGTGCTCCTAAGTAAATCCTGAAATCTACACCCACACTTTCAGCACTTCATGGGCCTAAGGTTTTCAACCACAGTAAAAAGTCAGTTCAACGCCCAGATGTTTATTTTCATGGTGAAGCCACTAGACTCTAAGTTGCTTGGGGTCAGTGACCACTCTGTCTTGTTTACCAATGTGTTCCAATTCCTCAGCCTGAATCCTAGAGTAAGAAATAGGGTTGATTTGTCAGATTTGTTTTCTAAACAACTAAATAAAAGAATGTTGCCCATTCTTACCTAGTGAGGCCAGGTTACAGAAGTTCTCCAGCATCACCTCTCTGTAGAGGGTCCTCTGGGGAATATCCAGCAAAGCCCACTCCTCCTGGCTAAAGTCCACAGCAACATCCGCAAAAACCACTGACTCCTGAAATATCACACATACTCTGTTCACAAAAGGTACTAACTCCCCAAATGTGTTCAGGAGGATGCACGATGCTGAAAATCTGTGGGAACTGAGACTCTACTCATAGGAAGTTCTAAAGATTTTATGGCCTCCTAACATTGATGGGATGCAGCCATCAGATCTCCTTCTTTCTCCCCACACATCCTTCCTGGGAGATCGAATCTTGTCCCCAGACTTAACACTTCTAAAACGCTCAATCTATCTCTTCACAGTGTGATGGTAAATCATTCTAGTCTTACAATGATCCAGAACAGTCCAGAGCATATAGCAAAAATGAGAGAAATGCTCTAAAATTGAATTACAGCAGGTCCTCAAATGACTTAATTTTACTATAACGTTGATGAGATGCTGTGGGAACATAATGCTTGTTTATATTAATTAGCCTATGGTGAAATTGGTTTAATTATCTGTTGTTCTGCTTAAAGTTGCAAAACCTATCAATAATGTTGAGGACCTACAGAATTTCCACACTGACACCAACAATTCCTTGTTACAGAAACAATTTCACCTGCTTCCTTCTCTCCCACTATAGCAAGCAGCACAACATGAAATGCTGGGGCAAATCTGGATGAAGTTTTAATGAATAAAAACACACTGAGGGAAAGGAAGCTTTTCATGTTTAAATAAACCCAAAGGCCTGCAACCTTCAACCCAGGCCCCCAGGTGTCCATACTTCCTTATACTCTAAGCCAGGGGTCAGCGAACTATGGCACACGGGCTAAATCCAGCCCACCACCTATATGTGTAAGTCAAGTTTTATTGGAACACAGTAAAACGTGTACACATCGTATATATGTCTATGGCTGCTTTCACACTACGACGACAGAGTTGAGTTCCAACAAAAACCCCAGCCTGCAAAGCCTAACATATTTACTCTGTGGCCTAACTCAGAAACAGGTTGCTGATCCTGCTCTAGACAATTAGATCAATGAACTAGTGAAATGGGAATATTCTTTTGAAGAATTATTAGCTCTAACCTACCTGTGTCATGTCTTTCTGTAACTCAGTAGCTCTTCTTTCTTCATCCATGTTCCCTTCATGAAGAAAGGCAAAGTATTAAGAAGTTACAGCTGAGGCAGGAGAAAGACGACATGATAATCTAGGTTTCCCCATAATTTGCACACTTAAGAGCCTGGATGCTGCAGCACATTATAGTGACCACTCCCCTCAACAAACACACATACACACACACACATGCATGCATGCACGCATGCATGCACACGCACATGCATAAGCCCAAGATAACCAAGCAAACACACACTGATCTTACTTCAGAAGGTCAAGCAATCTCACCTCATCGAGAGCTAAAAAACTGTGCTTTGGTTCTCATGGATCATTTTTTTTAAAAAGTCAAGAGTCCCATTTTGCAAGTAAGTTAACTGAAGTCTAAAAGCTTAGCTATCTATTTGCCCGTGAAAATGAAAAGCATAAAAAGTATCAGGCAACACCTTCAACCTTAAGAATATACTAAGAATATACACTTGTCTCAAACCCAAGGAAGCACTGACTTGCATACCAGAGTTCTTACTTCTGCACCCTTGACAGACCAACAGGCATTACTGCTCAGCCCCTCATCACTGGAGCCTCCCTCTATGGGCCGTAGGGTTCCTGAAACCTGTTTTTTGAGAAGCAGCATCAGTTGACTAAATTCCACACACAGGAATTTAGAGAAGACTGCCACGCTGTAAGTCTCATGCTAAATTTTGCCTGTACCAAAGCAGCCAAAAAAGTATACCTAAGTAAGCAATGAGTGTCATCTCTAATAGCAGTATCTCCAGTGCTTTGCCCAAATTTCAAATAATGAAAACACAACTGTTTCTTCCACTGCAGTGGATCCAGTATGTACTTCAAAGCCAATAAAAAGTGTAATATTCTTTACTGTATTAATAACATTTTTCAGTGAGCAATGATGATGTGAGAATGACTTTGCAAAGAGATGCCCATACCTTTGCAAAGAACTTATTTATTTTTCATAGAAACTCTGCAAATCAGATATATTACAACTAATTTATAGTTGAGAAACCTTCAAAAGAGTGAATTAACTACACACTCAATATTACCAAAATTAGAAAGCTGCTCTGTCAGGGTGTGTATGTAGGTCTATTTATCTTCAAAGTCTAAATGCCCTGTGAGTATATTTCTGAACATATACCTTACAACTTAGTTGTTAGTGAGGCCCTCATTCCCTAACATTACCGGTTTCTGGCCTAGAACTCATTGGGCACACTATGCAGAGTAGACAAGTGAAGTATTCTACTCAAATGTTTTATTTTTGAGCTCCTTCTCTTGACTATGACCGACTATGACCTATGTGTTGAGTAAGGTTGATTCCCTTAAGGCCCTTACCTCCTGCTCCTTCAGTTCATGCTCATTTAGGTAATATTTCCCCTGATCCAAAACAGAAAAATCCTGGTCTTCATAATTTTTGGTGGAAGAAGAGTAAATTAATAAAATATCAGGGGGTGGTATATGCTACTTAAAACTGCAGCACATTACGGGGATAAGGAGAAGCACACATATTTGTCTTTAGTGAGTGAAGACCACTCATGTGGCAGAACAGAAGCAGAAAATTAGAATAACTGTTTCAGATGACACTGGAAATGCATAGCTGGTGCAGTATATATATTTATATGCTTGTAAGTATCATCCGTTCCCAGAGAAGAAAAAATTAGTATCAGTGGACTACCCACTGACTTATAAGGTCGGGAAAAGAACAGCATAAAGGGTTAGAAAGAAAAGTGAAAACAAGGCACAGTTAATGATACTTAAAAAAAAAAACTAATAAACAGAATCAGAAAAGCTAGTAATGTGTCCTTTAAAAACTAATAAAGTTGACAAACCCATAGCAATTTTCTTTAAGAACAACAGGGAACAGACAAACGGAGTTATGAATGAGTCATAATTACAGATGTTACAGGGAGGCTATAACAAAAAAAATTAAGGGAATAGATATGAAAATGCACAGGTAATAAATGAATTTCAAGGGAAGTACAACTTTCCAGCAATGATCTAAAATAAATACAGCACTTGATTATATCCAGTCACTAAAGGAAAAAATATGACTTGTTTAAAACATACTCACAAAGGAAACAGAAGTTACAAACTGTTTTACCAGCAGGCTCACTAAATAAGGAAAAAATTCAAAATTCCATTGTAGGGGTACAACTCAGAAAAGAAAAGCTCTCATGCACATTAGTGCAAATAACATATTAGTTTAGTCAAGAAATGAATAATCACAAACCAAGTTCATTTTGTCCTAACAATAAAATGTGATTGAAAATGGAATCATCGATTAATATAATTCACCACATTAACAGAAAAAGATCATATAACTTATCCCCTTAGGTACAAGCTAGTGACTAATCTATAGTAATGTCCATTGGTGATAACAATTTAACCCACCAGAACTACACGGGAATATGTTTTATTAGAAAAAATTATACAAACACCTACAGTAAACATCCTATTTAGTGGTGAAGTGATAGCATAAATCCCTCTGGGATCTAGAAGGCAAGGATACAAATTCTATGCTATTCTACATTGAACTGGATGGAGGTCCTGGCAAGTGCACTAAAGAAATAAAATAAAATACAAGATACAACGTGGGGGAAGAACGCTGAAACTGACAGATGATCACACTTCATGCGTGAAATTTAAAAAAAAAATCTACAGACAAATGATTAAAATGTATAGCTGGACTGGGTGAAGAGGGTTACAAAGACACTTATTAATCAGTTCACTTTTATGCTCCTGAATATAATGTAGCAAGTGGATGTCCACGGCAGGGTAAAACTGAGGTTAAATAGTATCTCTTGCACCGGGAGGAAAGAGGTGGGGACGTAGTTCAGGCAAATGCCAGCCCGTGCTCACCGAACACGCCGAAATCCACAGATCAGCGTAGTCAACAAGGTGAGGCTCTCGTCTCCGTGACCCGGGTGGCAGGGATGCTTTTCCTTTTTGGAAAGACAGCAAAGGACGCTTTGGGAGGTGAATTAAATACGATGGTGGTTCTCGAACTCTACTTTGCTCTCACTCGGACCGCTGCACCCAGCCTAGAGTTTCCGATTCAGTGAGATTGAGGTGTGCGACAGCCACCGGCGCAGCTGACCAGGGCTCTGAGGAAACGCCGCGGCGTGGGAGGCCTCAGGCGCGGGGTTCGGGCGGCGGCCGCCCTTTGATCGCTGGCTCCCCCAAGGCCGAGCTCTCCGTCCCCGCAGGTGACCCGGGACAGGCCGGGCTGAAGCCCGGTAGGCTGCGGACCCAGGTGAAAACTGACCCCGGACACGCGCGAGGATGCTACCGAACAGTGCCCACGGCTCACGCACGCGCAAAAGTACACTTTAGCTTCCGGTTTTTGCGCCGCGCCCACCGTAAGGGGCGGGACCTTAGAAGCTGGAAAATCGGGATAGGAGAGGCGGAGGAACCGGAGGGACTAGAGGGGACCGGTGAGCACGACAGCGGCGCTTCCAGCCTAGAGTGAAGTTTCCTCCCAGGACAGACACTGTGGGGTCCTGGCGCCGGATTAGCTCAGGAGCTGAGAATGGACGGAGGTGGGGCGGGATCGGGTCAGTGGGCGAGGCTTGGTTGACTAGTCCTGTGGGACCGTACTTAGTTAAATATTCAAAGCAGTGGGGTTTAAGGTGTGGCCGGGTGGAGGGGCGGGACTGAGGTAGGGCTAGGGGCGGAGTTAGGGTTAGGGCCTCCTATCCAGGCTCTAAAGAGCCAGAGAACAAGACGGGAAATTTAAGCCTATACCAATCCTTGAGATCTCCCTTCTGTTCATTCAGTCCTTTCACTAGGCCTTTAGTGTTCCCTTTCATTGTTTTATTGATAATTGCGCATGTAGAGGAAGAATATTGACAATTATTTTTGTAGGTTCACGTACCTGGAAACCTTGCGGACCACTAAGATCTGTCCATTCGTTATTTTGGACTTAAACGATAAATAAATTTTTCTGTGCATATATTTTTCTTGTTCTAATATTAACACCTCTTTTTTTTCTTCTTGTTTGTGCAGTGCCTCTCAAACTATGATATAAAGTCAAAAAGAAATAAGACATTCTTGTCTTGGTCAGTAATGATCATCAAGCTATTGTAGATTGTGGCATTTATGGAGTTAATAAAGTCCCTTTTAAATCTGATTTATGAAAATATCAATTTTTGATTAATGTTATTAAATGTTTATACATCTATTGAATTGATAACTTTGCTCCTTTAACTTACTTTATGACATTATATCTGTATAAAATCTTTAATTTTATATAGGTCAATAAGTCTGTACTTTTGTTTTTTATTTTTATTGTTTACACTATTACAATTATCCCCATTTTTCCCAGTTTGCCCACCTCCACTCAGTTCCCACTCCCTCCCTCAGGCCATTACCACAGTATTTTCTGTATCTATGGGTTATGCATATATTTTTGGGCTAATCCCTTTACCTTCTTTTATTCAGTCCTTCCTTTCCCCCCTTCCCTCTGACAGCTGTCAGCCTGTTCCATTTAATGGGATAAGTCTCTCCCATTAAATGTGTCAATAGCAATCAAGTCTCAACTACAAGGGAGGATATACACAGCCCACATGGGCTGGGGTGGATGTGACTGGAGTGCCTAGCTTGGGTGATCAGGGAAGCTGAACCAGTGGACCCTGTAGGACACCTACTGTATTAGGCCACTCTATCAAGCCCAAAAGATGTAGCAGCTCTACCTAATACAAAGAAACAAAACAGGGAAGCTGCCAAAAGGAAGAGATGAAGAAACCCATCCCAAATGAAAGAACAAAACAAAACTCCAGAAAAAGAAGTAAACAAAACGGAGACAAGCAATCTACTAGATGCAGAGTTCAAAACACTGATTATAGGGATGCTCAATGAACTTAGGGGAAGGGTAGTTGAACTTATAACTTCAACAGCATAAAAAAAGGGGGCATGGAAATCATAAAAAGGAGCCAATCAGACAGGAAGGATATACTAACTGAAATAAAGAATAATTTACAGGGGATCAACAATAGAGTAGATGAAGCCAAGAATCAAATCAGTGACTTGGAATATAAGGAGGCAAAAACACCCAATCTGCACAGAAAAAAAAAATCCAAAAGAAAAAATGAAGATAGTGTAAGGAGCCTCTAAGAAAACTTCAACTGCACCCACATTCACATCATGGGAATGCCAGAAGGAGAACAGAGAGAGCAAGAAATTGAAAACCTATTTGAAAAAAAAAATAATGACGGAAAACCCCTAACCTGGTGAAGGAGATAGACATACAAGTCCAGGAAGTGCAGAGCCTCAAACAAGATGAACCCAAAGAGGCCCATGCCAAGACACATCATAATTAAAATGCAAAACGTTAAAGAGAGAATCTTAAAAAGTAGCAAGAGAAATGCAGTTAGTTACCTACAAGGGAGCTCCCTTGTCAGCTGATTTCTCAACAGAAACTTTGCAGAAGTTTCAGAAGGTATTAGCAAGAAATATTCAAAGTGATGAAAAGCAGGAACCCACAACCAAGAATACTCTACCCAGCAAAACTATCATGTAGAATTGAAGGACATATACAGTTTTCCAGGCAAGAAAATATTAAAGGAGTTCATCACCACCAAACCAGTATTACATGAACTGTTAAATGGTCTTCTTTACGGAGTAAACATTAAAAAATTAAAAATATGAACAATAAAATGGCAATAAATACATATCTACCAACAAATGAATCTGAAAAACAAACTAAGCAAACAAGAATGGAGACAAAATCATGGATACAGAGAGCATTTCAATGGTTGCCAGATGAGATGGAGTTGGGAGGGGATGGGTGAAAAAGGTGAAGGGATTAAGAACACATTGATTGATACAGAATAATGATGG
Source organism: Carollia perspicillata (assembly GCA_004027735.1). Classification (NCBI taxonomy): domain Eukaryota; kingdom Metazoa; phylum Chordata; class Mammalia; order Chiroptera; family Phyllostomidae; genus Carollia; species Carollia perspicillata. Next base: position 2,406 of record PVKM010011812.1, on the reverse strand, counting down.
GGGCGTAAAGTACAGCATAGGGAATATGGTCAATATGTAATCACTGTGGTGTCATATGGGTACTAGATTTATCAGAATAATCACTTAGTAAGTTATATAATATCTAATCACTGAGGTGTACCCCTGAAACTAATATATTATACGTCAACTGTAATCAAAAAATAAAAAATGATTTAAATTTTATAAATAAAAACTCTTTAATACAAAATCAACCAAAAAAATGGTTTCTGGGTTTCCTAGCATGCTTTTAAAAGTCTTCTCAAACTGTAGAGCATAAATATGTTTTCCTAATCTTCTTCCAAATTTTATTATTCCTAAAACTTTTCAATCTTTACTCCTCTAGGGATATACTGTGACATAGTGTGAGGTAAAGGTCTGTTGTGTTAAAAAGGCACAAATAGACCCTGTGTTTTGGCCCCTAGTCGTTTCTTTCTTCACCTCAAGCCAAGACTCATAAGCTCAAAAGCCTGCTGGCACCAAACTCAACTTTTTATACACCCAATTATTTTTAAATAGGCAAAAAATAAAGCATATTTTAAGCCATTTAGAGACTGCCTGCCTTGCAGACCCTGTGAAACCTCATCCAGCATTGGTTGAAGATTGATTAAACGGAGTCTTGTGGTTTTAAGACCCCAAGCTGCTATGGCCCCTCTGAATCAGGGACTCCCCTCCCTGGGCTGGTGAGCAACATCAACTGGACATGTAAGCCCTCTCCCACATTCCCCTTCCTCCCAAGGATTTCTTGCCCTCGTCCCCTTTCCGATTGGGGGCCCCCGTGCCATAAGCCTCTGGACCATCTCATGCTGTGAGGCAGTTCTCCTCTCTTCCTACCCAGCCCAAGTGTCACACTGCCAAAGAAAAAACAGTGTCAGAAAGTAGTTAAAGCAGTAAAAACACCCTGCAGACACTAAGTGGACCCCCCCCCCAACCACCACACACACCACAAATTTTGTTTGGATGTCAAGACTGATGATGCCGCACACACCAAGAAGGTCTGAAAAGGCTTATTGTATTACAAATGACCCTTGGATCAGCAAGGTGAAATAACTATTACTAAATGGTCATCGAGCAGCAGTTTTTGAAGACAACAGAGACAAATTGTGCCAGGACCAAAACTCACAGCACTAGAGGCATTATGACCTACTATAGACTTCATAGCCAGGAGGTTACTTATTATTTGTACTAGCCTCTGCAACACTCATCCTCTTTTTTAAAAATGGGAGTATGTATTGTTTTGTATAAAACTTCCATCTGCAAATTGTACTGGGTGCCTACATTTCCTGTGGCCCCCAACCCCAACGCGATTTTGGCTTTGACCTCTAAAATCAACACACTTCATGCTAGGAGGTCTCTGTTCAGCCTCCTCTAGCATTCCTTAGCAGCCTATTCCCAATGCTTTTTCACTTTCATGTGGCAAAACAACTCACCTGCACTTTGATGCTACAGGTCTTCACTAAAGGCCCTTCACACTTCTTTCAGGTTCTGAGCTGTAATTGTCACAGACCCATACATGTCAGGGACCCAAATCACAGTTGTACTGCCCAGTGTCACTCAAACCAATAGAACAAAAGTGTATTTGGTAAAGCAGATCAGAAATTTTATTCTTTGACCAAATTATTTTCCCAGTCATGGAGAATTGGAAAAATCTTAAAGAGTTGGGGGAGAATTAGGCAGATGCAAGGGTGGAAATCTCCGTTAGAGAGTTCCGGGATTTCCTAGGGAGCATGCTCACTTTCCACACATTCTGGGGACATGCCTAGCCATACACTGCATGCCTTATTTTACTGTTAAATCTCCACCTTTGGGTGTGATTTTTCAGTATGCTAGTAAAGAAGTTTGTCAAAAAGTCACTTGGGAAGGGGTTTCAGGCACCACCTTGGACCTTTCCAGGGCAAACCGGTTTCTCAGTTATGGCCTTAAGTTTCTTATCTGGTTCCTGACCACAAACTTAACTACCCTCCTTGGAATTTCTGTCTTTCTTTTCTTTCTTTCTTTCTTTTGCTTAATGAGTTCAGCCGTCTTTTGTCAAGAGACATATTGGAGAGAATACAATAAAGTTAGTAGAAGTTCAAAGACTAATAATGTGGTGGGACAACGCAGTGACATAATCTCCCACATTCACAACCTCCCCCTTCTTCTATGTTAATTCTAGTTGTAGATGACTTACGTTCAGCTGATCTAACCTCTTCTCAGAAGGAATCTCTTTATCTCTGGAAAATTTGGCTATATAAAGACATAAAGTCAATGAGGATAAATTACAATACAATCAGACTACAGGTTCACCAGCCAATGACAACCCTGGGAAGCAAGTCCCTCATACCAGAGAATTAGATATTCAAAATTTCCTCTCTTTTTACCAAGTCAACTTAGAAGATTCCTAAGATGTATTGTGAACTGCATTGCTGA
>PVKM010011811.1:0-32682 GCA_004027735.1 Carollia perspicillata | reverse complement strand
GGAATCACGGCCCCTTGCAGAACGGCTGCTGCTAGGGCTGTGGCAGGAAATAAACGACGTGGCCTGGAACACCCAGCAGTGCCAGAGAGAAAGGAGATGAGGCCTCCTTCCCCGTCCCTGGCCGTGGGGTATGCTAGGGGACTTGCTTCCAAAGAGTACAGGGTAGAAAGGAAGGCAGGAAGAATATAGTGAAGAAAACTAGTAAGCACTACGTCGGTCAGCGATCAAGGTCAACAACCTCAATGATAAGCCATGTTCATGGCTATGCCTTTGATATCACGTGTTGAAAATGTTACTTCACCTCCATGGTCTTCCTCCCATAAATCCATAACCCAAATGAAACCACTAGATAAACATTAAATAAACCCAAATTGAGGGACACCCTACAACATATCTGACAAGTACTCCTCAAAATTGTCAAAGTCATCAAACAAGGACAGTATGAGAAAACATTACAGTCCAGAAAAGCCTAAGGGGATAGGATGACTAAAAGTAATGTGGTGTCCTGGATGGAATCCAGGGACAGAAAAGGGCATTGGGGAAAATTTGGTAAAATCTGAATACTGCGTGGAATTTAGTTAATAGTAATGTACTGATGTTACTTCCTTAGTTATGATGAATGTATTATAAGTGTAAATATAACTGTAATGTAAGATGTTACCAAAATGGGAATCCAGCATGGGTGAGGGATACATGGGAACTCCATGTATTATCTTTTCAACTTTTGGGCAAATCTAAAAGTATTCTAAATAAAAAGTTTATTTATATTAAAAATAACCATTCAGTGGGCCAAAAATATTTGATCAGGTCCCGGGGCCATGAGTTTGTACCCTTCAGTTTATGCACTGACATTTCTATGTTTACTGATGAAACTCTCTGATCAGGACTAGTTACATAATTTGCAGAGTCCCTTGTTAAAAAATTATTAAGAATTTCAAGATGGTGACAACAGAGTATTAAACCAAGCATAGGGCTCCTCTGAGGGCAGGTCTGTGGGACCTACATGTTCCACACCTGGGAAGCCAGCATTCTACTTGTCCAGCTAAGAGTCACCCCTGCTAGAAAAAATTCCCACTACACACTCTTCATTTGTTCCTTAGCCAAGTTAAATAACTAGCAAACATTTATTTATTTTGGAATGTGCTAGACATGAGAGATTCAGCAATAAACAAAGGAGTTAAATTGGACTGATAAATCATAATGATCACCTTATACGTAAGTAAACTTGGGCACTGAAAGTTGGCCCTTGGGCCTCTCCCAGGTACAGACATCCCTGAGGTTCATCCCTTGGCTCTCTCTATTTTTCCTTTTCCTCCCATCTCAACTGTCACACTGCCTACCACAATGAGATTTCTGAAGAAAGTGGGTTTTTAAAATTCTAATATTAAATGTATAAAACCTTTATGGGGCTCATTTGATAACATCTGCAAGCAAGATTCAATTACGTTGGCTCCTAAGAGAAACTTCCCATTTCCTGAGCACCTAAGGGCACCAGATATTAAAATATCATTCATTATTCTGAACAAACCCAGTAGTTGTCTTCTGTGTGTATTTGTGTGAGTGTGTGTACCTGTGGTCCCATTACACCTCGACCCCCTCTGGCTCTGCAGATGAGAAATGGGAAGCTAAGTGAGGTGGAGTCACTTGTCCAGTGATCTAGGCAATAGATGGTAAGCTGAAATTTTAACCCATATCCATCCCCCTCTAAGGCAAACATTTTTCTACCCTCTGCCTCTCAAAAACCAAGACAGTTCCTTTAACGTCATTTTTAAAATTAACCTCATCTTTAAGAAAGTACCTCTCAGTACAGACATAACTCGAAAATATTGTGGGTTCAGTCCCAGCCCACCCTAATAAAGCAAGTATCACAATAAAGGGAGTTGTAGTCTTTTGCTGGTGGAGGGGCTTGCCATTGGTTTGTAAAAAACACAACACCTATGAAGTGAAATGCAATGAAACATGATCTAGACAGATGTGCCTGTAATTAGTTTTAAAAATCCTCAACTGAAATAAATTACTGTGAGATCATTAGCCAATTTTAAGGTTCCTGATGAAATGTGACTTTTGAGAGTGTCTGAGAGTTTGGGAAATTTTCTTTTGGAATTTGGTGGAGGTGGGTGGGAGGAGTGAGAAGGCACAGGTGACTCAAGCAATTACCTCTCTAGGACTTCAGATTCTCAAGCAGAGGTGAGGGCTGCAGGCCAACGTCTACCAGCAGCTGTGTTTTCTTCAGGCTACATAGTATTTCTGAAATGCTGGCAACATTTAGACATTGGGACTACAATTCAAAGATCAAGAATTCTGACTTCTCTTGGAAAAACTCGGGAGACCTGGTACAACTAGACTGAAATTTGCTGCTGGTAACAGCTAAGTGATGTCTGCTCCCTACAAATGGGAGATGCTATATTCACCTGGGCAGCCCCATTCATTTCATTCATTTATTTTGCCAGCCTGAATCCTTTAAAGAAAATGTTGGGCACGGTTGTACATTTGATTGCAGTAAATGGTAGGCACTCTGATTAGGTGCCCTTCCTCAGGATAGGGCTTCTGCTCCTCAAGGAGAACATGTCACTCCAGAATGGTGCCCACTGACCTGCTACCTGCTCCTCTAGACCAGGCCATCAGTCTCAGCTGCTGTGGAAGAAGGTGGTTTTGTTTTATAAGACCAGGTAAGGCTTGGTTGCATAGAAAATACCTATAGGAAAATCATCACCTTAGTAAACACTATCCCTGAATATGCAATACTCTCGGATTCTTTCTTCCTTCCAAGGTCCTCTGAGCACTGTAGTGGGACAGTCCTCTTTCTAATGCTCCATTTGACAAAATGTGCAGAAGGCTACCTTTGCTTATTTTCTGAAGGCAACTTGCCCCAGGGGAAGCATTGACAGACAGACCCCAGGGGCTGATGAAGGAAAATGGACTGGTGTTTTGCAACACAGGAGTTTTCTCCCTATGTCTTTTTTTGTTGTTGTTGTTAACATGCATAGGGGGTCTTCAAGTTACATCAGCTTGACTCTCTACCACCCGCATATTTGCACAGTATACATGGACATTGCTAAGGCCCCTTTAGTATGGCATGGTTAGTCTACTCTACATTAACTAACTACATTGATGTCTCAGTGATGTCACACAGAAGCACAGTGGACCAGCTGTACTCACTGGAGAAGAGAACAAAAGCCCCACCCCCTCCTGACACATGTACCCTAAGAGAGGCCTCTAGGAGTTTCAGGGACCAACCTTCAGAGTACGTGTGCCCCACCCAGCACCGTCTCTACTGGGTTCCTAACAAAGGTTCTCATACCTCCTAGGTCCAAAGGAATTAACACACTCTAGGGCAGTAATTAGCAATTTTTAAATGTTTTCTAGTTCTCTGAAAAAAACTTCTGACTTGTAAACCTAGCTTGTCTTTCATGCAGGTATTTGGGAATATATTTTTATGAAAGTAAGTGACTGCCTAAATTCTTTTGGTCTAATCATAAAAGAAATGTTTAAAAATTATAAAATGCTACTAAGTATAAATATCATTATCACTCATAATCCCACAAGAAATAACCACTGATAATATTTTGGGAGGCTGCCTTCTAGTCTTTTTACTTTGCACATATATGTCGTATACAGCCTTTTAAAAGTGAGATTAGAATCAGCCCTGGTAGGGTGGATCAGTTGGTTAGAACATTGTCCTGTACACCAAAAGGTTACAGGTTCAATTCCCAGTCAGAGCATCCCCAGTCGGGGCATGTATGGGAGGCAACCCATCAATGTTTCTCTCTCTCTCTCTTCTCCTCCAACTTCCTCATTTTCTAAAATCAATAAACATATCCTCAGGTGAGGATTTTAAATATATATATATTTAATATATATAATATACATATATAAATATATATATTATTATATAATATATATTAATATATATATTATATATTAATATATATAATATATATAATATATATATTATATATATATATTCTGGTTTTTACCCTCCTTTTTGCATTTAACATAATATCATGAGTATTAAATATTATTTGAACAACAAATTGTCATAGACCCATTACACAGTTTAAAAATTATCAAGACAAAATAACATTCGGTTAACTCTCCTTGAGCATATCTTTGGCAGTTAAGTTAGTCTCTGACAATTTTTCTTGGTTAGATTCTTAGGAGTGTGTTGAATGCCATAGTTTATGTAAATAGTTATGCTCATTTTGCACTTTACTCCACAGTAGATTTGTTTGTTTTATAGAGAATTTGAACATTTCCCTAAGTCTTGAACAGAATGCACGGGCTCTCTTCATCCTGCAGCTTTGGTGCTCCCCGGCACACCCAGAGCCCCCAGCAGTGTGCACGCCCCAGCTGGAGGAGCACTGACATTGGACTCAAGGACTAAAGCTGTAAACAGCAAGTAGTAGACTTCCTTTGAGTTTAGCGGTTCTCAACCCTGGCCACACATTAGAATTACCTGGGGAGCATATATTACATATGAAAAAGCATTTGCAATGTCCCACATTAGAGCAACTGAATCTGAAATTCCCCAGATGATTCTAATGTGCAGCCCTAGTGGGAAACAGTGGGCTACAGCAGGGATTCTTAGAGTATGGTCCAGGATCAGCAGTGCCAGCAACACCTGGGAACTTGTTACAAATGCAAATTCCACACCTCAACCCAGAGGAGCTGAATCTGACTCTGTGACTAGGACCTAGCTGTCTGAGTTTTAAGATGCCCTCAAATAATCTTGATCTGTGCTAAAGTTTAAAGATCACCTGGTCTAGAATATTCCTTTGTGCATAAGCCTGGCTCAAGGATTAGCCTGCTTAACCAAGCAGGGAGGCTTGTTGAAGATTCACAGAATCTGTTGTCAGATTCAAGTTCAAGTCTCTTGTCTGCCACTTACTAGCCAGGTGATCCTGGGCAACTGAATTAGCCTCTCTGAGGCTCAGTTTCACCAGCAGGGCATGTGGGCGACATTAACAGTACCTAACCTCATTGGGTTATTATGAGGATTAAATGAAAAAAGAAAGTATTTACCAACATAACCAGAGCTTGATAAATATTTGCTATTGTCATTACCCACCAGAGATACCATAATTATTGGTCAGGACATCACAAAGGAAGCCTAGAAAGAGGAAAAAGTCAGTTGTGCTGGTGGCTTGAACATCTAAAACAGATGTTTATTTCCTCACTTTTCTTTAGTATAGATTGGGGTCTAGATTCTACCTCCTGTTGGCATGAACAGATGAGTCTTCAGGATGAGAAAATAAATCATTCTTCCAGGAGCTGTCTTCAAACTGTGGAAGTGCTGAAAATACACGACAGGAGACAGAGGCTTGGTCCTCTGGGTCTGAAAACTGCCAGGGGTAAGAGGAGGGGGGCTGGGAGAGGGGCTCTGTTGACACCTACACCAGTGTCCCCAAACAGGAGCCAGAAGAAGCGCCTGGATACTTGTTAAACCACAGATTTCTGTGCTGCACTCGAGTGTCAGCATGTTTGGAGGTGAGAGGGATTCCGGGGCTTTGCATTTCTAATAAGTACCCAGGTTATGCTCATGCAGCTGATTGATCAGACCATACTTCCTATGCTAAATTGAAACTTCATGAAACACTGAACTGCAACTTATAAGAGTTTAAGGAAGGAAGTAATGTTCTCCAAGAATTTCATACTTCTTCTGTAAAGTTCAAATTCCACATCTGCCTTAGAACAGGACTGGCCACCTTCTCAGATGTGCTGATGGCCATGTTTTCATTTGAACCCCAGGTCCTGTGAAGGCCATTGGAGAGGGGGAGCAAGGGGCAGCTGTGGCCCTCCATCTGCCCTTAAGGGGAGAAGTCAGTTATTCCCAGTGGTACCTCCTCCTTCCAAAAATCTGACACATAACAATCACTTGGTATACAACTGTTTGTATGCACTATACCATCTTGCCTCTCCTACAGTCCTATGAGGTAGGTATTACAATAAAGTCCTCACTTAACATTATTGATAGGCTCTTGGAAACTGCAACTTTAAGTGAAACAGTATATAAGGAAACCAATTTTACCGTAAGCTAATTAATATACAGAAATATGCTGTGAAAACTGAACTCTTGTTTATATCAATTAGTCTATGGTAAAATTGGTTAAAGTTGCAGTTTCTAAGAACCTACCAATGACATTAAGTGGGGACTTACTGTGCTTGTATCTCAGTTTTACAGATGTTTTTCTATCAGTTTTATAGATGGAGGAACCGAAACTCAGAGAGACTAATTTTTCTGGAAACACATGGTAATAAAGAGCTTCAGAAATCAGATTGTGAAACCTTTTCATGTCTCTTTCTGACCCTTATTGTAGGAAGAAGAGTCCTTGGTTCAAGACCAAAAATACCATGTGCATGGTCTGATTCCAACCCTGAGTCTGAGCTGGGGTGGGCTGAGGTAATGGGGGTGGACTCAGCACCTGGGCATGGGTAAGAGGGGCAAAGCCCATATTCCTCACCTGTCCTCCAGCAAGTTCTGGTCTTAGTATCTGGACAAACTGAGCAAGAGGGACAGTTGGCCCTGATTCCATCCAGTTCTTTGCTCACTACCCTCAAGAATGTGGCGAGGATGATGACATCTACCCCCAGTCCCAGGTCCAAAAGGACACAGCCAGGGATTAGTCCCAAAAGCGTCAGAGGTCATCTTAGCTGAATGACCGTGGGTTGAGGGCTGGGGAAACAGTGAGTCTGTTTCACTCTCACCTGCTGGCTTATTCTTTGGCTTTCTGGTTCACTTTCCCAACCCTGGCCAGCCCTTATCCATTCCCCTACCTAGAGTCCCACCAGGGCTCGGGGGCCACACACATCTTTGTATCGTAGTATATGTCTTAGCAGGGACAGAGCCTGGGTATGTGACTAATGTCGCAAGGGAAAATGAGGTCTTATCATTCAGGGAGGCTAGGAGAAAACTGGAAATATAGGGTTCAAACAATGAAAGGCTGTCATTTGGAGGATGAAAGGGAGAAGAAAATAGCAAGCCACTGCCCAGGGCCAAAAGCTAACAAGCACTGCAACGGAATTCAAGCCCATTTCTTCTTGACTTAAGTTTTCTCTTTCCTCTACTCTATTTCACCTCCCTATAGCCAGAGGCAGACCTTCCTTCTTTAGGTCAAATTTTGTATTGCCAGAAGTGTCCAAGGGTGGGAAGTATTGACTCAGTTGGTAGAGAGCTCCTCACACAAGGAGGTGCCCAAATACAGGCCCCTTGCTAGTGTTGTGGGAGAGGGGATCCAAGAATGAGAAGGTGGTTTCCATCACTGGCTGCACATTATCATCAGCTACGTTGTTTGTTACAGGACAGATTTCCAGGCCCCCTTCTGATTCCTGGGTCGAAGGTACAGCTTGAGAACAGTAAATTTTTAAAAGAAATTTCAGGGATTCTGAGGCAGCCTTTGAGAAGCACTGGGGTCTCTTCAACTCTGAAGATCTATGACTAAAGAGACTCTAGTGTAAGAGAGGGCCAACCATGAGGGATCACTGCAGGTGTTAACAGTGACAACAATACTAGCTAACTGTCGAGTGGTTACTCTGGGCCAGACCAGTGCATTACCTCACTAAGTCCTCACAACAACCTCATGAGGCAGGCTCACTGTCATTCCCATTTCACAGATGAGGAATCAGGCAGAAGAAGATTAAGTTCCCTGACCCAGGTTATACCACAAGGAGTTAGAGGAATCCGAGCTATAAGCCCAAGCAGGCTGGCTCTCAATCTTCACTCCCAGCCACATAGGGGGTGAAAGCACCAAATGAGACCTGACCCAAGGCAGATTCTGAATGAAACCCACCAGCAAGGACTGGGTGGGTGAGGTGGCAGCTGGTGGACCCAGCAGTCCTACATTTGCATGCAGATAACCAGATAACCGGGAAGAACAACCGGGGAGCAAAACAGACCATGTAATCCAGGGTTCCAGCACAGGCAAATAAAGCCTCAAAACCTCTGTATGTAAAAATCTGTCGGGGTTAGTGGCAGCGGGAGAAACTCCCAGCCTCACAGAAGAGTTCACTAGAGAAACCCACAAGGTCCTGGAACATACTCAAGCCCACCCACCCAAGAATCAGCACCAGAAGGGCCCAATTTGCTTGTGGGTACTGGGGGAAGTGACTGAAAACTAGCTGAGAGCCAAGCAAGCAGCATTGTTCCCTCTCTGACCTCTCCCCCACATGTAGTGTGACAACACAGTGACCTGGGTTGCCCTGCCCTGGTGAATACCTAAGGCCCCGCCCCTCACAACATAACAGGTGTGCCAAAACAAAAAGATATAGCCCAAATGAAAGAACAGGTCAAAGCCCCCAAAACAGATCTAAGCAATGAAGAAATAGCCAGCCTACCAGATGCAGAGTTCAAAACACTGGTAAACAAGATGCTCAAAGAAATGGTTGAATGTGGTTGCAAAATGGAGGAAAAAGTGAAAGCTATAAAAACTGAAATAAAGAAAAAACGTACAGGGAACCAACAGTGAAAGGAAGGGAACTGGAAGTCAAATCAATGATTTGGACCAGAAGAAAGAAAGAAATATTTAACCAGAACAGAATGAAGAAATAGGAATTCAGAAAAATGAGGAGAGGCTTAGGAACCTCCAGGACAGCTTTAAACATTCTAACATTAGAATCATAGGGGTGCCAGAAGAAGAGGAAGAGAAGAGGAAGAGCAAGAAATTAAAAACTTATTTGAAAAAATAATGAAGGATAACTTCCCCAATCTGGCAAAGGAAATAGGCTTCCAGGAAGTCCAGGAATCTCCGAGAATCCCAAAGAAATTGGATCCAAGGAAGCACACACCAAGACCTATCATAATTACATTAGCCAAGATTAAAGAGAAGGAGAGAATCTTAAAAGCAGCAAGAGACAAGGAGACAGTTACCTACAAAGGAGTTCCCCTAAGACTATCAGCTGATTTCTCAAAAGAAACCTTATAGGCAAGAAATGACTGGAAAGAAGTATTCCAATTCATGAAAGGCAAGGACCTACATCCAAGATGGCTCTATCCAGCAAAGCTATCATTTAGAATGGAAGGGCAGGTAAAGTGCTTTCCAGATAAGGTCAAGTTAAAGGAGTTCATTATTACCAAGGTCTTATTATATGAAATGTTAAATCTTATAAAAGAAAAAGAAGATGATAAAAAATATGAACAGTAGCCTTGCCTGGTATAGCTCAGTGGACTGAGCATGGGCCTGCGAACCTAAGGGTTGCTGGTTTGATTCCCAGTCAGGGTGCATGCCTGGGTTGCAGGCCAGGTCCCCAGTTGGGGGTGCATGAGAGGCAACCACACCTTGATGTTTCTCTCCCTCTCTTTCTCCCTCCCTTCCCCTCTCTCTAAAAATAAATAAATAAAATCTTTAAAAATATATGAACAGTGAAATGACAACAAACTCAAAACTATCAACAACTGAACCTAAAACATAAAAACAAACTAAGCAAACAACTAGAATAGGAACATAATCACAGAAATGGAGATTACATGGAAGGTTATCAGAGGGGAGGAGGAGAATGGAGGAAAAGTTGAAGGGAATAATAAGCGTAGATGGTAGGTACAAAATAGACAGGGGAAGGTTAAGAATAGTCTAGGAAACGGAGAAGCCAAAGAACTTATATGTACGACCCATAGACATGAACTAAAGGGGGGGGGATGTGGGTGGGAGGTGGGGTGCAAGGCAGAGGAGAATAAAGGGGAGACAAAAATGGGACAACTGTAATAGCATAATCAATAAAATATATTAAAAAATAAATAAACTAAAACCCAGCAATGGTTAATCCCCCAAATAACAAAAACTGCTCAGTACAGGAAGCACCAGGAGAGTGCGACAGGCAGACCTTGAAATGACACTAAGAACTGAGAAGTTTTAAAGCTCTCAGGTAGAAAGTGTAGACATCTCTTTGGTCCAAACATAATATATTCAGTTTTTAAAATTTAAACTTTTCAGTATGGCACAAAGTGTACCCAGGTAATTCCTACTGCTATTTCCTCATTTAACAACAAAACAAAACTTGCTCCTTAAAAATGCAATATTCAAACAAAATGGCATTGAGTATATTGACACAACAGTGAAAACATTAACCACAGTGAAACTCCTGATAGGCTAATTCAACAGAACCCACCCATGCCTTTCTGGGAAAAGCTAGGTCACCCCCTCTACCTTGCAAGGTGCGTCCTCATCTTTACTCACCACGTGGGGTAGAGGCAGCCACCAGAAGTGCAACTTGAGCACAGAGCCTTTCTCAACCAAATATGTTCTTACCTTTCCTCTCTCTGGGCAGATCTCAAAGTCTTCGGAGGACCCACCACAGGAAAGGAGATGGAATCTCTATACATGAGGGCTGAAGCCACTGGGGGCTCCCCATGCTAAGCTAATCCTCGCATTCAAGTTAACTTGGGGGCCAACAGGTAGAGGAGCAGAGGTGGTCCGTTCTCTGATAGCCATGCCCCTGCACACAGCACTGCAAATCACCCTTATTCCTGCTGCCAGCCCAGGGCTTTTAAGCTATTCTGGCTATTTAATTGTCCTCTCTCTCAAATTTGCTAACTCCTTGTGAAATTGGTTAAAGCCGCAATGGGATGAACAAGTCAGAGACATCTGGGATTTTCATGCTGTCTAAGGAAGCTCAAATTAACCTGGGAGAAGGAAGAGGCCCAGAAAACACCTGAAAAATACCAGTTCACAACTTCTCACCAGGCAAACAAACTGTGAACTTCGGAGGTAATGGGGGTGGACTCAGCGGGATTACCCTCTCTAGGTTCCAGGCTCCTCAGCTGACAAACAAGAGGCTTGGCTGAGACAGGTGTGTCCCAAACTCCTCTTGCAGGTGCTGAGGTGCTGCTGAGCTAGTGGGAGGAACAGAGATCTCTTCTTCCACCTACCTCTCCACGTCGATATTTGAGCTCTAAGTAGGATTTCACTTGACAAAATTAAAGTTTGAAAACTCCTGGCCTGGGTGATCTCTAAGGTTTCTTCCAGACCTAACATTCTATGGTTTTGATACTATTTCTCAGAGACAGACAGCTCTCATCTCTTGATGTTGCCTTCCAGCCTGTGCCTTTCTGAGGACTGCTAAAGGGTTAACCACTCTTCTCTGAAGCCCCCAGGGCCACAAGTCTGTCTCTGCAGAATGACTGAGAAGCAGCCTCCACTTTCTGCACTATGAGATCAGGCAGGACCCTCAGTGGACCTGGCATCCTGCCATGTGTCTGTGCAAACCAAGCAAGCTGCAGACCGCAGGGGTCTGAGTGCAATGGCTACTTCTGGCATCAAACCCCAGGCCGGGCCCCTCATGGTACTGCTTAATTTGTGATGGAACCAAAGATGTTTTCCTTTCAGGTACTGCCCCAAGTATGTGTGAAGGTAACACAAAATTGAGGAGGAGTGGGCATAACCTGAGATCAGTGGGTGTTTTCTAGTGTGATGCCTTGAGATCAGAAAGCCCTGGGTTCATAGCTCTGACTCCCTTGCATTCGAGTTACATGTCCTCAAACACATCATTTCATCTTCTGAGCCACTGCTTTTTCATAGGTGACCTGGGCAATGAGATAACACTGTGCATAGATAGCTTGGCACAGTGTCTGGCACTATAAATGTTATTATTTGTTCCTGTTGCTATACTTCATAGCAGGTCAACACCTGTACTGCCTTAAAAGGATGAGTAATAAAAGGAGCCAAAAAGTTAAGAGGCTGAAAGTGATAAGCCCCATGGATACACACTGCCTCAGATATCAAATCAATTCTCTCTCTGCAAGGGTTTCTCTGCCTAACGACCCAGGCTCCTCAAAACACACTGAGCAGATTCAAACGTTCCCAGTCATTCCCATGCCCTGACTCACGCTTCGTACCCAGAAGCCAGAAGGTATGTGCATTGCTCAGAAGATCAAGGCAACCCTTTCTCTCATGCCTTAGGGAAGAAAAAACACCTAATAGATCAAGACACATTATGCGTTCCTTCACGCTAACTCATGCAAATGCCTCCTCAGATCCCACCTGGCCTGAGGAAAGACAAGTGTTCCCTGGACGATGCCCTCCCAGGACACAATAAAAACCCGACAAATGTGAACCCGTAGTGACTGATAGCTGGTTCTCCGGTGTGCCATGAGCGACGGCAGGATAGTCAGGGGTCAGTCCCAATGTTATTCACTACAGAGCAGAGCTGGCAGACACGGGGTGCTTCCTGAAGTTTCCCCAGAGCTGTGAAATTCCCCAGACCCCCACGCCACCACAATCCTATTCAAAGTCCTACAACGATATCATGAACTTGCAGGACTTGGTGCTATGTGGTCTTTATGTGTTAAACATACGAACAATTAAAACCTTATTAAGCAAGAAGGTACTGAGAGAGAATACACTGAATACTAAGATAATAAGAGATAGCATCTGAACAGAGGGAACAGATGTGGATGAGAAGAAAATGTTCATCAATGTATGCCTACTATGTGCCAGGCACTACTCAGGTACTTTACAGGAAAGGCAAGATGAAGTATTAAGAGCAGGGATCTGGGATGCAGCCTGCCTCAGTTTACATCCGGGTACACGGCCACCCGATGAGTTTAGTAACCTCTTCATGCCTCCATTGAGGTAATAACAGAACCTCACCTACAGGACTTGAGGAGGATAAAACAAATTTATATATGTTGGCTCTCTCACAATAGAGCCTGGTACATAGGAAATGCTACAGAAGAAGTTGCTATTATTCATAAGTTTTCTCATTTAATCTCTCCACATCATTTTTATCTTTATGAGGTGGGTTTTTGTTTCTCCAAGTTTTATAGTTGGAGAAACTGGGACACAATAATATGTCTAGGGTCACATGGGTAGTAAGTGGAGGTTTGGAGAGTCAAACTCAGGTTCAAATGATTCCAAAACCAATAACATGGATTTGGGAAGGTTACCTGAGAGAGGACCAGACAACCTGTCAAAGGGGTCGGACCGAGGGCTTGTGGGTGGCTCCAGAGTCAAGTCTAGAAGGACATGGATGTGGCTGTGGAAGGGGACTTATCTGAGGAAGCAGAGTGTTTTTCTTTCAGATGAGGACAGAGCAACGCTATAAAACTTACTGGCTGGTACCTTTATGAATCTACACAATTCCTGCTCCAGAGCTAGATGCCTGCTTTCCTTACTTGTTGGTTAGACTGCAGTCCACCCAAGGTACAGTGGGCATCTCATCAT
This sequence comes from Carollia perspicillata, assembly GCA_004027735.1. Classification (NCBI taxonomy): domain Eukaryota; kingdom Metazoa; phylum Chordata; class Mammalia; order Chiroptera; family Phyllostomidae; genus Carollia; species Carollia perspicillata. The sequence goes on along the minus strand of PVKM010011811.1, from coordinate 19,531 downwards.
GGCTGTGATTAGCCTTACTTACTACTCCGTGCTGGTGTGAGTGAGGTTCACTTTTCATGTATTGTCTAGCATTCCCCAAAGTTTGCTCCCACATGGCTAGATGTTACTTAAAAAAAATTTAACGGTATCTGGGTTAAATAAAATGCTGTTTATTCTAGTCATTTCCAAGAAATTTCCTAATGTTTCTAAGAATAATAAAAAAGGTTGTGAAAAGTTCTACAGAAAATACATCTGTTTACTTTTAATGCAATGTTTCCCGAATCTACTTGGTCACAGAACCCTTTTCTGTATAAGTAGAAACTTTGGGGAACATTGAAATTCCCTGAATAAATTTGACTTCCTTGCAAGCAAGGGATTATTATTTCCACTTTCCAGATGAGAAAATAGAAACTCATCCATTAGGTGGAGAAGCCTAAACATGCCTACTCTTGGCCTCCACAATAAGAATACGGTGGTATCTCAGTACTCGTCAGCTTCAGAACTCTCCAAACTGGTAATCATCGCATTTTGATGAGAAAAAATGTTTCAGCACTTGGTGCTTGTTTGCTACTTGTCACACGTGCTAGAACTTGAAGAGTCATGCCGCTGCCCTGCAAGAGAAAATGCTTCATCAATCCTCACTTGCTCGCCACTCATCAGAATGAATTAACAAGTACTGAATTAACAGCTACTATACTCGCATTTCCAAAACACTGTGCTAGAAAAGCCACTATCCTGGAAACTGTCTTTTGCTTTTCCTTTTTAAAACTTACAGGTAAAATTAAGTATCAGAAGAATTAAGTGACTTGGCCAAAATCACTGAGCTAACTGGTAGGAGTGGAATGGGGAGCAGGCAGAAGTTTACTAACTTAAGAATCTATAAACACAGAAACAAGCTACTATCTTTCATCATGAATGCTCTGAGTGCACACCTGCCTGAGCTAAGAAACAGGCCAGACAGCTGACCTCTGATGACACCGAGGGTTGGTTTCAATCATCATGACAACTAGCTGGCACATACTTCATTGGGCTAATGAAAATAAATCTGGTCATTTGGCAAGTAGACTCAGTCTCATTAACACAATTGTTCTGCCGTGGCTCATATTCTTCCACAGGAAACAATAGTGGAGGTGGACGTGCTTTAGAATGGGAACACACCCACAGCAACATCTCTCTATCGACACCTCCCTCCAGCGTTTCCCTGGCACAATGAGCATTGGACAGAAGCATCCCTGAGGCCGGCCAAGTGCCCCTAGCAGCCTCCCACAACCCACCCTGGCTGTTCTGAAGACTAAATAGACCAGTCTTTCTGGCCACATTGCACCAGCCTGTACCCAGGGAGGGGAGCTTGCGTGAGAGAAGGAATGTGAGCCTGGTCTTCGGCCAGCAGCCCCCGCAGCCTCCAGCTAACCCTGCCAGGAACTCAGATCACATCTCACAAGATCCACAGGTCGGCCAGGCTGTCCCTGTCCAGGGAGGCGGGATGAGTGTCTGGACACCACCAATGGGCAGAGCTAGGCATCTTGCCCTAGAAATTAGCATCAAGCACAAATTGTTTACTGTGCACAGTTCTGCCCCAGGACAGGAAGCAGGAGAGCAAGAGGAAGAAAGGGAGAAAAAGGAGAGTGCAGAATATGTTTCCCCGAAGGTGTTTTCTAGCAGAGTACTCACCTGAGTTCATAAAACATATGTTTTAAGGCAAAACAGGGCATGAAAAAGAGCAGACTATTTTCCCCCAATTCAGGTCAACTCAATTAAAAATATATTCAGCACTTCCACAGTGTCAGGTCCTGTGCTGGGCACTGTGACACAGTGTCAACCTGGTAAAGAATGTGGGACTAAGGAATGGCTTAGAAACTGTACTCTGCGGGCATTACATATGTGCCAAAGGGGCCGTGCATGGTGGGGCACGTGGGCGTGAGGGGCTCAGCGCGGGGTGCTTTCCTGCCCTCTCGCTAACCCTCTCCTCACCAGCTTAAGAAGGTCTGCTTTGATCTCTTCTCGGTTTCCTTGCAGTGAGAACTGTTGGGAGGCTCAATGTCTTGATGTTTAGAAATCCCTTGGGAATATTTGAAGGCACTTTCTGAAGGACTGTTCAAGGAACATGACTCTTATTAAGCGTGCAAAGACACATGCCAATATTGACTATCCTAATGGGTTCTGGCAGAGAATACACACTTAACTTACAGTTAATTGTTTGCTGACAGCTTTTGAGCACGCCCCAGCGCTGGCCCAGCCTGGCACAGCCCCAGGCATCTATGTGCACCCGTTGACAGCTTGCTGTGGCAGCTGCCGGGACAGGCCCTGGAGCGGCACCTTGAGGTTTGGAGACTTCTGGTGCCAACCGTTACGGTGACGGGTGCCTCTGGGCCTTGTGCACGGGAATGAGGAAGGTTCTCAGATACTTTTCCCAGAGACATTCCAGGGTGGTTTTAACCTCACAAGCTCTGGACACCTGGAACACCGTACAGACCTGCACAGCCCAAACCGCTGCTGCCTTTCTTTTGGCGTGTGGTGTTCATGGGTGGGGGAGGTGGCACATGGAAGACACTGGGTGCCCAAGAATGAGTGAGAAGTTCAGGTCCTGGCCCCACTGCTGCCACACTTGTGACCTGGAACAGGTGACCCCTCTCTTTAAACCTGTATTTTCTCACCTATAAATTAGAGGGCAGTGATTGTGCCTACCCCATGGGGGCGAAGGGGTTAAATTATGAATGCAGTTGATGAGCCTGTTAGGTAAGTACCTGATATCTCTTAGTCATTTTTAGCATTTTCATTACCATGGACACATCTGATAGGAACGACTGGACAAAGCCCACGGAAATGTCCCACACAGCAACAACCGTTTGATGGTCTGGATCTGGACGGAAGCTCATCAGAATGAACACCTAAAGCACTGAAGGAACTGCTGTGTTGATGACAATTTTCTATCTTCTCAAGAGCATCATGAAAAAGAATTTATTATAGACGCTAGAACGCATAAATGCAAAAAACTTCTCTCCTTAGAGAAATCAGATGGAAGCTCTTTTAAAATAAATTTCAAAATCTATAAATACAAAACAGGGTCAGGCGTAGCCCTCTATCAGTTGCCATCACGTTCCTGATGGCCCTTAAGGCCCAGATGGACAGAATTTCACTCACATTTTATTAGCTACAGGAATTTCATTTCTGAACAAGTTTTGAAGAAAAGTGTCATAAGCTTATCTTTCCTGGTTCCAAGGCATCAATCAAAGAATCAGCTCATGACTCAGGTTCTATCTGCCCAAACGCATTTCCTCTACAGTCCACTTGCTCCTGGAGGGGTTCTGAGGAAGAGGGTGAGCGTTCATCCTAGCAAATCAGGTGAACTCAGCATACCTGTGATATCCCAGCTGCCTGCAGTTGCCACAGTCATGAAAATGTTTCTGTTGGCTTCTCTATGCCATCTGGAAGAGGCAGCAAAATGTGGCAGAGTTGCTTCTGGGCACCAAAAATACAGTTACATGCCCATAAAAGTGAATCCCTGTGACTTAACAAAATCTGTGACCTCAGTGATGTGTTAACAACAACAAAAAGTTAGATGCCTCTCTTAAACAGAAAGAAAGGGGAGAAGTGGATGAATAATGAATACTTGCATAAAATATTTATCACCTGTGGGAATCACAATTTCTAAAATACTTTGGAGTGTGGAAATTTTCTACCAAAGAGATTTTGTAAATTTGTAAGTGTGATTAAGGATTAAAGGTTATGCATCTTAGCAGGCAGAGAATTTCACACCGTGCTGCTCCCATTCTCTCCCATCAGATGCCCTCCTCCTTTGGAAACACAGTAAAGTTATGAGAATGGACTGTGGTGGTTGTGGGGGTGCAGATTGCCTAGGTCTGCACCCAGCTGTTATTTAACTACCTGTCGAGCTTGGGTAAATCTCTACAGCTCAGTTTCTCATCTGTAAAATGGGGTTGATGCTAATACTACCAATGCCATAGTGTGACTGTAATGGTTTTGACTTAGATCTGTGTATGGCACATTTGTATATAAATGTTAGCAGCTGCCGTTATCATCATCGTCATTGTTGTTGTTGTTGTTGTTGTTGTTGTTATTAATCCTGATTGTCGTCAGATTCTCCCATTGTTCCTCCTGCAGAAGGAACTGCCCCAAAGTTCCCCCGAAATAAAACATTAACAGTGTAACCATGAAGGAACTTCATTTCTTCAATACAACCTTGTCTCCTTTCTTGTCTTTTGACTCACAGTGGCTTCTCAGCCTGTGCCCTGACTCAACTGCCTCCTCCCTTATACATTCATACCCTTATCACTAAGCCCTCAGGACAACGAGGCCCTGGTCAGCACTAAACAATCTTAGAATTTCAGGGGAAAAGGGGAAGGGTTTACAGGAACAAGTATAAAGGACACAGGGACAAAAACAAGGGGCAGGGTAGAAACAGAAGGGAGGTGTGGAGGGCTAGGGGGTGGGCTGGGACAGGAGTAAAAGGCAGAAAACTGTACTTGAACAACAATTAAAATAAAATAAAAAAAAAACAATCTTAGAAACCAAGCCACCAGCCTGTTGATCACAGAGACAGAGTTTCAAACAAACTGAAGATAACATCTAGGCCTTAGCTGTGTTTCAGCTCCAGACCTAGAAAAGTGGCAAAACCAGACAAAGTGATGCCATGGCTGCCTCAGGACCAGATACAATGATCAATCACCCCCTATCCTAGTGACAACCAGTCAGTAGAGACCATGACCCTGACCATGACCCTAACTCATTCAGTCCCCTATATAACCTATCCCCTAGAAACAATCAGGGGAACAGGTCTTTGAGCATAAGCTCACCTGTGACTCTGGGATGGGCCATGTTCTAAAAATAAACCCTTACTTTCTTTGCTACAATGTCCTGTCTTATTGGACTTGGATGCAGCAGACAAATGAACCTCTTTAGTCTGTTAACAATAAGAACACTTTACAGGCTGAAATGTCCTCTCCAGAAGATCATTATAAGATCTCAACCACTGGCCTGTATTAACATTTCAGACTGCTTGAAAGTCACCTTGAAAGACAGGAAGTTCTGAGAGGCTGGGATTAAAATCAGGTACATTAAATGGGGAATACAGTTTGGCTATGGCAAGGGGTACCACAAGGGGTTTAACGTGTAGGGTGGTGCTTTTCAGCTGGAGGTCGTTTGCTCCCTGGGGAACATTTGGCATTGGCTGGAGACATTCTTGGTTGTCATAAATAGGGGGAGGAGGTGCTACTGGCATCTGGTAGGTAGACGCCAGAGATACTGCTGAACATTTACACTCATCAAGGACTAAGGACAGGCCCCTTCCCCACCTGCCTCCAGCAAAGAATTATCCAATCCAAATGTCAATAGTGCCAAAGTTTAGAAACCCTGTGAGAGGGTAGACCTTGGGTTAAAGTATCCTGGTCCCATAGGAGCTTCCACTTTAGACGGGATTTAGTGTTAACCTCCAGCTACCCAGGAGCTAAGCTAGTTTCCAAAGGTGCCTGGCCTACTTAAAATCATTTACACTAAATGCTACTCCTGTGGTGCAGTAGTGATTTATTACCAAGCATTCCTGGTTCTCAGAAAACGAACACCAAGATGCTGGCTTAGTCCCTAAGCACCCTTAGAGTTTCCATTTCAGCTCTGACCAGGAAGCTATTGCTTTAAATATTTTTAGTTTATGCATTGAAGCTTCTGTACATATGAGGTTCTGAGCCTTTGAAATTGGTTCTTTAAGTGTAATGTGTCTAGCTTGAAAGGTTGCCAGTTCAGGGCACATGCCTGGGTTGCAGGTTCGGTCTAACCCCCACGGGGTGGGGATTTGCAAGAGGCAACCAATCAATGTTTCTTACTGACAGCGATGTTTCTCTCCCATTCTTTCTCCCTCCCTTGCCTTCTCTTTAAAAATAAGTAAATAAAATCTTTAAATTTAATGTGTTTGAAACAGGTTCAATTAATTACTGTTCTCTCCTTCTCAGGCATGCTCCCACCCCTATCTTCCCCATCTCGATAAATGCCTTGACCACCTCCCCTGTTTCTCAAGCCAGAAGCCCAGGCAACATCTTCCACTTCTCTTTCTGTTACCAGTCACATACGAGGTTCAGGCAGATCCTGTTGCTTCCAGCTTCTTAAATACATCCTGAATGCATCTTCTCACTACTACCACAACTCTTGCCTGACCATCATGAATAACTTCCATAATGGCCTTTTTATTCTTGATAATTTCTAATTAATTCTGTACACAATGCTCTGTGTCATTGTTACAAAAATAATAATTAAAGGCTATGACACTTGACATCCTTTAATGGTTTCCCACTAATGCTTCAAATTAAATTCAAACCCCTGACCGTGCCCTTAAAAAGCCTTACATTAGGGGTTATCGAAGAGTGGTCCTCAGACCAGCAGAATCAGCATTACCTGGCCTTTGTAGAGAAAGGCAAATTCCCAGACCCTGTGCACCCCACACCTACTGGATCAGAAACTCCTGGAGCAGGGCCCAGCAGCCTGGGTTTTAAGGAACTCTCCTGTCGTGATGCATGCTGAAGTTTGAGAACCACTGGTTTAGGTAAGCTGGCTCCTGCCTACCTCACCCTCCTCATCTTGCTCTGCCTTCCTCCTTTCATTTGACAGTCCAGCCACAGGGGCTTCTTTCCAATTCCTTAAATATGCCGAGGTCTTTTCTACTTCAGGTGCTTGCATAGACTGCTGTTGCTGCTTGGAACATATTTCCCATCTCTGTTCTCATACCCAGGTCTTAGTTTGACATACCTTCTCCTGACACCCTGAGGTAAATTTCTGTTTCTGTCCTTAATTCCCTCCAGCTACAGCCTGATGGTTATATTCATAGCACTCCACATCACTAGTTGCTTTCTATCTTTATTTTCAGGATTGCTTGTTATTATCTGGCTCCTCCACTAGTCTGTAATATCCACAAGGTCAGGGCCATGTCTGTTTTATTTGTCAACGTATGTACAATACTACAGTGCATGGTACATAGATGATAATACATTAAGTGCATGAATGTGTTAACACCCTTGAGGTGCTTCTAACAGAGTACTTGAAGAGAAAATATGTGGCATACTGCACCCACTTCACCATTTGAATGAGGCAGACATAACTCATCTCTAGTATTTCCCCCTTATGCCTAGATATGCCTTTGGAATTTTTCATGATAATTCATTCCAAGCATTCACACACACACACACAAAGTTGTTATTTGCAATGTAAGTGAAGAGGCAAGTACATCAATTTTCTAAATAATATTTTAATAATAATTTAATTGTGAGTACTATTTATGTGCCAACCATATGCTAACATTTCATAAGCATTATCTTATTTAACAGTCATATGATCCCTGTATAGAAGATATAATTATTGTTCCACTTAGAGATTAAAAAACTGAACTATAAAATAATGTCATCTGCCCAAGTTCCCACAGTAAGTAGCAAAGAGAGGAGCTTAAGTCAGGACGGCCTGACTGCAGCGCCTGGACTCATTGCGGAGTCCTTCCACTATAGTCAGAATGGTGCATGACACAGGTCAGCAGTGAGAGACCAGGGGAGCGCCTCCCCGAGCTGAAGGGTCAGAGGCAATCCTGATGGAGTTCTCAAAGTGAATCATGAGTGAATCAAAGGCACGGAGAACAAAAAGTGGGGATGCAGAGGCATAAACCCTTTACTCACACTTACTCCTTTATTAAAAGAGGTCTTCGCTGGGAAGAGGAGAACTTTGGTAAAATGTGCTCAACTCACAGACTATTTGGCTGAGCACATTCTATTCAGAGGTGATGCTGCTGCCTACTTTGCGCCTCAGGAAAGTCTTCAGTGATAATCTTTCTTTCTGCATATGGCAGCCTATCTGATCTCTGCAAAGGTTACTTGTAAAATAAATGCAGGGGTTTGGGCAGTTCTTAGGAGGTCTCCTGGGAAGGAGGCAGGGCTTTTCAAGTTGTACTTATATCCCAGCTAATCTGATTCATCTCTCCTGAGCCAATAATCCTTTCAGGCAATGAACTATGTTATTGTTGGAAGCATGCTGTTCATGTGAAAAATGTGATGGCAGAAAAGGTTTGGAAACCATAAATTATTAAAGCATTTTAATAAAAGTAAGTGTTTACACTAAATATCCTCTCTGAATATAATCCAAAACAAAGAAAGAACTGTCAGCTGATTTGCACTAGAGGGAAATCAGCATGGAGGTCAAATTTATAGCACAGCCCTTTACCTCCATGGCAACTGACAATGTCATACACAGGACCAAGACTTCCCCGATGGAGCCAGGACTCAGCTTGTAGGTATCATATGTTTAGATAAACAAAAGTGGTTTCAAATTTGGGAATTTTTTAAAGATTAATTTTGTGTAAGTTGATTTTGGAAGGAAGTGATGAAAGCAAATCAGATAGTTCTTTCCAATATTTTAACCAGAAATAGATGGAGAAATCTCGTATAGTTCACAAATTGACATGATGCCATGATTCTATGGTAAGAACAAAGAACTCTCCATTCAGAGCAGAGATCATTTCATATGAGACCCAATCTCTTTGTATGAGAGTTCCTGAGAGTATTATTCTTAGATGAGCAGCATCAGCATCCTCTCAAAGGGGTCCTGAAAACTCAAATTTGGGTCTCACCCAGAATTACTGAATCAATCTCTAAGGGCAGACTCTACAATGTGAAATTTTAATGTTTCCCAGAGAATTCTTTTTTTTTTTAAGATTTTATTAATTTATCTTTAGAGGGGAAGGGAAGGAGAGAGGGAGAGAAATATCAATGTATGGTTGCCTCTTGTGCATCCCCTGCCAGGAACTAGCCTGCAACCCAGGCATGTGCCCTGACTGGGAATCGAACCCCAATTCTTTGGTTCGCAGGCCCGAGCTCAATCCACTGGGCTACCACCAGCCAGGGCCAGAGAATTCTTAATGGGAACCATTTTTGGTAGAATCTGAACAAACTATAAGAAACATTCCTTTATCACATCTGGGAGCAGGTAATTCTTGAACAGCATTACATCTTACAAGAAGTATAGGCTGCAATTGCATACGCAGCCCAGAGGCTCTGAGGAGCGTCCCAGAATGCAAATAGGGGCACCGAAGACATTTGTGTGCGTTCTCAGGGGAGCAAAATAGTGTAGTTCTAGACTTCTGAGTTTTAAAATCCAGCAAAACTTTAAAAAGTGGGCAAATAAATAAACATCAGTTGTCTCCCTTATTTTGCCCATTGGGGCAATTAAAAATGCCTCATCAGTCTCATTATCATTTAATAAAAGAAAGGGCATTTTAAACACCGAAAAACAAATAAGCAGGAAAAAAATAATGTCAGAATAAAGGACAGCCCTTTACATGGACTAAATTTCGAGATAAGCATGAGGCATTTGTTCCGATGTCCTCATTTTCCTCACTCTGTCGCAGAGAGCACCGACTCCAGCACTGACATTTGGGGAGCTCTCAGGCAGTAGAGAGACCAGGGTTCACAGAGACAACAGTCAATTCTGAGCTCTGCCCCTTGTGAGTTGTATGATTTGGGCACCACTAACATGACGGATTCATCCTGGTTTGCTTACCTATAAAATAAAGATAATTGTCATCATGACCATAAATGATCTAACATGAATTGATCAGAGGTGGTTACCATACAGAAGGGACCCAAAAGTTGTCTTCCTTCCCTGGTTTTCTCCTCTTATGGCTTTGCAATCTACTAAGAATCTTGCTGGATATGAGATAAAGACTTGAGATTAAAAGGAGGGGTAAAGGGCCACTTAACTAACTGCTTCCAGATTTTTTTAAGCTTTTCTTGCTTTAGGTCCAGGTGGAGTTCCATGTTAGACAACCTGTTACCAACTATCTTAAATACGTTCTCTGTCTAAGTTTGTCACAAAACACAAGGGGTACAAGTAAATCCCTGCCACATGGGTTTAAAATACATTTTTTTTTATTTTTCTGTTATTCCTATTTATGAGAAAAGCATTTTCCCAAAGTAGGAATAGTCCCAGTGATTATTTGTAAATGGTGCAGGTGTGTGTGTGCGTGTGCATGTACATGTGTGTGTGTGAGAGACAGAGAGAGAGAGAGAGAGAGAGAGAGAGGGAGGAGAGAGACTGCATGGTGAAGGGGGAGGAGGAGGGCTGCTGGGTGGTACAGCTGCAGGGCACCGTTCACACTGTATTCTCTGTGAATGGTGTCCCACTGTTGATCATGCCCCAAGAAGTTGTGTAAAATGATAGACCTGGGCAGAGGAAGGCTCACAGGCAACTACTGTTCTGCAAACAAATTCTTCATTACAAAGAAGGTAATAAAATAAGTTCATAGCTAACACTTGTTTGAGTGCTTATATGTCCACATTATGCTAAGTGGGTTACATGCATCATCACAGTTTATCCCTCAAAACTACCCTGAGATTATTATTCCTACTTTCTATATAAGGAGACCAGGTTTTAAGTGGTCACTTGCCCAACATCACCCAGTTGGTCAATGGCAGAGGCAGAATGTGAGTCTAGGTCCAAGCAAATCCAGAACCTAAACTCCAGACCACTTTGCTAAACCACCCTGCTAAGTAGCAAAAAATATAGAGAACAGAGATCTTGTAGCATTTATAAACTGGGAGGAGGGTTGCTTTCTCTTCTTTCCTTTTTCTTGAAAGGCAGTTGGCCAGCTTTGGCTTATGTTTGCCTCTGTGAAGGTAGAAAAAAAAGAGCTTCTAAAAAAAAAATCACTCACTAATCCCTAGAGCAGCAATGTCTCTGTCTTCCTGGGGTAGGGGGCCTTCTATTTGAGGCTCTCTCAGAATAAGCTGGTCATTTTATTTCCTAAAGGGATGACCTCCCTTTCTTCCAGAAGTGATTGACCCCCCTTTCTTCCAGAAGTAATCACTCATGCCCCACTGAACTGGACAGAAAGTGGTGGCCAAGTATCCTGTCATCAAGCCTCCTTCAAGGCAATTCTGGGAATGGTTACTTTGGAAATAGCTCTAATCTGTCACGTTAGGCAGCTTTGCTAAGACTCACTTTATTAGCTACCACCAAGAGCTAATAAAACATGTCAGGAAGTCTCTGTAAGCTGTAAAAACATTTCCAAAGGTCACTGCCGACACTCCGGACTTCAATGACTTTTTAAAGGAAAAGAAAACATAGGCAGAGGCCCAGAGTTCCAAAAGCAGTGGCCCCAGATGGGCTGTAAAGGTTGACAGCTCCATTCGGCACCAGCCACGGAAAAAACTCTGCTCAGAGGGTGTTTTGAAGAACAGACCCAAAGCCACAGAAGAGCAGTGGGGATGGTGGCAAGGAAGGAAAGCAGGACGCGCCAGGCTTGATCTCATATGAGGATACTTTCTTTTTTTAGTTATTTAAATTTAGTGTGGGAGCATCTAACAGGCACACTTGCAATAGAACCATCCTAAACAATGGCGTAGGTAGAAGAGAAGTGATTAATTTCAGATTAACCCTAATAGAACATCAGGCATTTTTCTTAACACATGCATTTTTTCTATCATAAAAGTAAGCATACTTTTAAATAAGTAATAGTGAAAAATATTTTGAAAGAGGGAGAAAAATCACCTTAAAATCAGGGAATACAGTGTCATGTTTCGAGAGTCAGGCTTTGACATTTGAGATGTCTCAAGATAAGTGACCGAGAGCCAGTGAATCTACTAAATTGGAAATATTAATAATCATCAAGATTTCCATTCACTGCTGATAGGTCCAGGCCCAGAAGAGACAATACATTTTTATCCTGGTGTAGGATCCTGGTGTATCTGAACTTCGGGGCAGGGGGCGGGGGAGGGTCCGCCAGTGAACATGAAAAGACCTTGGATAAATTGGTCTGCCCCGAACAGAGAGGCAAGTTCCGTCCTGCTTTGCAGCAGCTGCCAGCCTGCCTCAGTGCACAGATTGTACACGGCTGTCCTTAATAATTTATTGCAGTCTCAGCAAGGGAGTGAACGTGATTCAATTCCCTAAGCATCACAATGTTCAGTGAATTTCAAAAACTGGAGATACCATCGGGTTGAGCTGCTCCCTTCCTCTTTCTTACTGTTTTATTTCTCCTCTTCTATTTCCTGAGACAGGCAACAAAGAGCAGCGACAAGAGCCTCGACCTGGGAGCCAAACTGAGTGGGCTGGGCCCCCACTGTGCTTTGCCTGCCTCTTAACTATCGGCTGCTTCTCTTGCTCCTCTCCAGGCATCTGCTTAACAGAGATAACAATAGGACTAGCCCCCAAGGACACTTGGGGCATTAAATGAGATATGCTTTCAAAGCTCTCAGCAAGCTTGGCACCTAGTGGGCATTCAATAAATGAAGGAATTCGCAACACTGTCTCTGGACTGGAAGCTCTGAGGGCAAGGGTCATGCCTTTCCTTTTTCAGACCCCCAGCACAAGGTGCCCCAGCACCCAAGGGAGAGGGGCAGCTTTAAGTATGCTCAGGAATAAATTAATTTGGCTTGATTTATTCCACTTTCCTTTCCTGGTACATTTCCCCTATTTTTTTTATCTTCGATATATCAAACCAAATTTTCTCTTGCTTTAAACAGATGTATCATCGACAGCAGGATGGGTCTGTCCAATTCTTTTCCTATATATATTTTTTACTTATTCTAGACATATTTATCTTTTCTGTATTATTTTTGATATTCAGCATTCACTTCCCCCTTCCTTTTCTCTCAGTTATTTTACCAATCTGTTATTCCTGTCACCTTATCCCTACCCACCCCAATTCATATACAATGAGGTCTGTCCTGAAAGTATCCAGCCACACCCTATGAAAAATAGAGATATTTCTTGAAGAAAATAAAAGAAACATTGCACATAGGACAATGAAGCCTCAGTCCCCTTCAGAGTAGGCACCTTGGGACCTCATACAGTTCTCCCAGCATCTCTTCCAGTGTTCAAAACACTACAAAATCCTTTGTTAGAATCACTGTCAGCTGCCCTGTTGTATTTTTCTGAATCTCATTGTCGGTGAAATCTCTTCCCTTTAAAAGGTGATTTTAGTGTTGGGAAAAGCCATAAGTCATGGGGCACCAAATTTGGGCTGTAAGGGGGCTGAGTTACCTGGATGATTTGATATTTCACCAAAAAAACTGCATGGGATGTGATGCAGGAGCAGGTGCATTGTTGTGATGAAGCTGCCAATCACCAGTTGCCCATAGCTGTGGTCGTTTTCATTGTATTGCATCTCTCAACCAATGAAGAACATTGAGGTAATACTCCTTATTAATTGTTTGGCCTGGAGGTGTGTACTCATGATGGGCAACACCTTCCCAGTCAAAAAACATAGCTAACATGGTCTTGATCTTGCTGCAACTTCGTCGTGCCTCCTCTGGGCATGGAGAACCAGGAGACTTCCATTGGGATGACTGGGCCTTCGTTTCCGGATCATAACCGTAGACCCACAAGTCACCTCTGGTTATGATTTTCTGGAGAAAATCTGGCTTATTGGTAGTGGTTTGAATCAAGTCATTAGCAACTGCAGCAGATTCCTGCTCTGGTAGCAGAAGCCGTGGAATAAATTTTGCCACAAAAGATTTCATGCCAAGATCCTGTGCCAAATTCTTGGACACAGTAGCTTTTGGAATCCCCAGATCAGCTTCTAGTTCTCACGCTGTCAGTCGCTGATCTTTGTTGATTGCAGCCCATACATGTTCAACATTCTTAGGTGTTCTGCTTATTGCAGGTGGATCACTTTCAAAAGATTCTCAACCATCTTTGAAGCATTTGTGCCACACTTTTATTCACACTCCACTCATTGCATTGTCCCCGAAAGCCTTCTGAATCATCCGAACAGTTTTGGTGGGGGAATGTTCAAGCTTAAGACAAAATTTGATGCAGATTTGTTGCTCTACTTGCTTAGTCACTTTGAATATGATGGCCACAAAGTACAGATGCTCACTCAAAGGTGCCTTCTACCCCCCACTGACTAGTACAGTGAGTACATCATTGTTCACACATGCACATTCCAGTCCATTCTCCTTGGCTGCCAGGTTGCATTGATATCATGCAAACCATTCTCGTTATATTAATAATGGCTGGATTTTTTCTGGACAGACACACCCAGAATCATCATTTATTTGACTCTCAGGTTACCTACTTTCTCATAAATTCTTTTTCCCACTTAGGTTAGTCAGAGTCCGTTTCTGTTGCTTGCAAGCACAGGGCCCTAATTAATACCTGTCTGTTTTTTTTTCCCTTTCTAGTCATGTTTTTTTCAACTTCATGGATGGTTTCACATATGTCTCCTTGACCACCTACTAACAAATTCAATCTCCTTCCTCTTTAAACATGGCAGACTTTATTCCACCTTGTGAATAAGGATGATATCACATTTTTCCAATAAGTTTAGTTTTCCTCTTAACAAGCACAGTGGCTCCATGAAATTAAGTTACCTTCAAGGCAACCTGATTTTTGCTGAGCAAAATGTTAATGTTAGCATCTTAAGTACTCTAAAACTTAACTATCACAATTTAAAATGGTAGTGTATGAGAAGAAATGGTTACCTTCTGCCTTAACTCTATTCCTTTTATAGTGTGCAAAAAGGAGGAGAGACTTTTAATGACTTGTGCAAGGCCAGACCACCAGATAGGGGGCAGATTCCAATGCAGTCTCCTGACACTCGGTGAGGTGCTCTCATCATCCTACTGAGCCACTTATGAGGAAAGATATTTTGGACTAAATCCAAGCACATTTTCTTGGTGAAGTAGGAAAAAAAGCCTTTGTCACAGAACAGTAACATCTACAATGCAGTCTCATAATAAAGACATCTAAGAATTGTTTGAATTATAGGGAACTTGGGGAAGAAAGGAATCAAGGAAGGAGAGAGATGTGTGGTAAGGAAAAATGCCTGACTGTTTTTCTTCTACAGGGAGGTGCAGTCAACGCATAGTGAACTCTTATGTGCAGTGAGCTGGTTTAAATTGGAGGGTCTCCCTCCTCCCAAAAGGGCATTGCATAATTAACTGAAAACAATGAACCAATAAAAGTCTTTGATTTTAAATTCATATATAAAATATTTAATTTTCTTTTATTCCCAAAGAACAAGAAATCATAGTCTCTTAAAACTCCCTGAGTGACTGAATGAGGGAAATGGAAGGGAGATACAGAGGCTTTAGAAATGCACTGTGTAATTCATACATGGTCCCCTCAATTTTTTGTTAGATAACTACTGAAATGTTGTGATCCCCAAGTAGGGGATCACACCAAAGTCATGTGGCAATGATACTTATCTTCAAATTTCTCTGATCTAAAAGTCTGCTTTTTTGCAGATATTTTCTAGACACAGGTGTTGTTGGTTGACATAGCAACTAGCATGTTACATTAGTCTTAAAAATGAATTAAACTCAATCTTCACACTTGACTTTAACCACAAAATTAAATGTTTGTATAAGGCAGTTGCAAATAGCCACATACAACTTTCTGAATTTTTTTTTTTTTACTGGATCTTTTTTACTGGATCTAACTCAAAGAACTTTTAAGTTTAGGGCTTTGGATAGTGTTGAACTGTTAAACACATAAATAGTTGTCAAACAGATTGTCAGTATTTTGTCAAATATATGGCTTAAATGTCACCAGGTTCCCTGCCACACTTCCAAAGCAGGTATCACCAGTTGACTACAGCAGTCTTTTTCACTTATACCAAACAGTCTCAGAACCTTCTCAACACAGAACAACAAACTGCTATAACTCACAGGTGAACACACACACACACACACATCCCACTTATCATTTCCCTATCAAACTATCCTGGTACTGATGCCTGCTTATCCAATAGCTAGAATTTCCACAGTTCTGTTATTTAGTAAGTTCATTAATTATAAACTTACTAAATTCATAATGAAGAACCACAGGTATCAGTTACAAATGGTTCTAAAAATGTATAGAATGCCTAGGCTATCAATTTCCCCTGTTTCTTAAGAATATATAGCTGGGTCCTGAGGACCCCCACACACTTCAGTAATCGAACCTGGGTGTTGCCATAACATTTCACTCTACACCTCTATAATTGAAGTAAAAATATCATCAAGTGTGGGGTGGGGTAGGAGTATTTTTTCATCTATCCCAGCTCAAAATTGTATTTCTTTTCCTCTTTTCATGACCTTAGCCCTGATCTTTTAGGTTGTATGTCATATCCAAAGTGGAAATAAAACCCATACAGCAGGCCTAGGATTAGGGACTATGACTCAGGGTCTTATTGAAGTGCCCCCTGAAAAGGGTCAAGATTGATAATGTTAACCTTCTCACTTGATTTCCTTCTCACCTTCCTCCATTGAATCACAACATAATTAGGATTATAACATATATTAGAAAGCAATAGACAAGTGAATGCATATCAATAGGGTCTCCATTAATTATCATGTAGAGCTATTCATTACAAAGGAATGAATCAATGATATCTCAGTATTTTGAAGCTTTCACTAATTCTGAGTGATTACCTTCTCTCCTTGCTCTGATGAATATAAGCCTCTGAAGTTTGACTACATCTTTTTCCTTATTAAAATATACTTTTAAAAAAGTTTATAGAACCCTCAGAGGAATCCAATATTAATAACAGTAATAATAATAATGATAATGATAATAATAGAACCCCTCTCCTGAGAATTGCTTTATGACTAGATATTTTGTAGTTCCTAATTACAATAATTCTTTATATGTGAATAAGTGCTTCCAAATACTTGATAGTTCATGAAATTAGCTTGCTCTTCTAGAGCAGCCGAACTATTTCCCCAGCAAATGCACTTTGGACCAGAGTTTCTCAGCCTCAGCACCATTCACCTTTGAGGCTGGATAACTGCAGTGAGGGGCTGTCCTGAGCAGTGGAGGGCAGTTAGTAGTATCTACCTGCTGGATGCCAGGAGTGACCTCCCACGTGTGACAAGGAAAAAATGTCTCTAGACATTGCCAAATGTCTCTTGAGGGGCAGAATCATTCTCAGCTGAGAACCCCTGTTTAGGCCGATCTTGTATTCCACACTAACCTCTCCCTTTTTCTGGTAGATGAATCCAAGACAAATTTTATGGCAAACCTCCTCCCTTTTCAAAAGATCACCATTCTGGGTTACCTGAGTAGAAGTTAAAGCAATTTTACCTTTAATCACACAGCATCCCTTGGAAGAGCTCACCTGTTATCATCAATTCATTGTTGAGAAATAGAATCCAATGTCACACAGTGAGACAGGCATACAATGCATCTCCTGAAATATAACTCCTCTTTGCCATGCCCCAGCTCCCAGTCAGGGCAAAGAAATTATCACCTCATCCATTGCCTTCTCCCCTTGGGGAGGAAAACTGCACTGGAGACGAGCAGAGCTCACAGCGAGAACTAGCCAAGAGCAACCATCTTCTAGGTAATTTTGGCCAAGTTCTCTTATCTCTTAGAGCCTCAATTTTCCAATCATAATGACAAAGATAATTCCTACCATAAAAGGTCATTGCTCAGAATTGAAGAAAATAGTGTATATAAAACATTTAGCACAGTCTAGCACATAGCAGCTGTGAGTGACAAATGTTAGGCCTGTCATTCCCTCTTCATAGGGAATCTAATCTGGGGCCACCCCATGGTCTAATTAGGAAGTCACGATGAAGACTAGCAGAGCTGTGTGGAAAAGCAAGCTGCCTGTATGTCCCACAGATTTGGACGAACCGGGAAGCTCAACACGTCGGAGGGGCAGGAAACACTTTGGCAGCAGAAGTATCTCTGTGCAATTCTGCCATGTCTTTCTTCAAATAAAAAAATACATATAACTCATATAAAAAGTGCCTTTTAAAGTCATGTATGATCTTAATTTACCAAAGGAGACATCTATGCCTGTTGTGATGAATTACTCAGGGGTACATAAAATATTTCTTATTTGCACTTTACCATCCCAATCTTTTGCTGCTAGTAGGTTGAACCACATGAAATTGGTGATATTCAACTATTTTTTTATCTGCAAAATGGCACCTTCTTTGGGGGTCAATCTACGTTTTGGAGGGAAAAGAGACTTTCAAATATCTCAAATGTGAGGTTCTCAAGTAAAGATCAAATAAATCATTCTCAGTTTTGTGTGGAAAATTCTGAGGACGTCAAACTCACATAAGATATACTATTATTACTGGTGAAAATCTATTCACTCCCATCTTTCTTGCATAAACACAAGATGCTAATTTACAGAGCTCCCAAAAGATCCTCCAGCAAAAGAGGCAGATGCTTGACCCTAAGTCCCAACGGGGCTGTGAATTAATCACAGGGAGAAGGGATAACTCATCTTAAACTGCTAATGGGCTCTTAAATAAGAGATGGCATATGTGTGCCACACCAGGGCCACATTGGGGCCACACTGGGGCCATGCAAGGGCAGAGGCCACATTACACAAAATAGCAGGTAGAAATGCAGCTCAGGCCATTATGGATTTGGTTAGTGAGCATCCTCCCCACCCCAAGCTCACTCCCACCTAGTTGCCTTGCAAGGGGGCAGAAAGAGTAGAAATGAGAGTTCCAGGGGCTTGGCTGAGAAAGGCAAGTCACTGGATGGTTGTTTTGGACTATTTTATATACCAACTATCCCTTAACTGATGTGGCCAGGACACCCTTGCATTAATAAAAATTTTGAAAACTGTCTTTCTACCTCTCCGAATCCTTCTGCTAGTCAGAAGGACAGAGTGATAAAAACTCCCAAATCTGTATATTCAACCTAACTCCTTTCCCAAACCTCTGGCTCCCTTATCTGACAGCCACAGATCTCTACCTTGCCCTCTTACTAGGATCTCAAACTTAAAGTGTCCCTAAATGAAGCCATATGCCCTGCCCATCCCTGTTCCTATAGCACCTGTCTCAGTGCTGCAACTATGGACTCCATCCTAAAAAGGTAATCTTTCAAAGCAGGGGTGTCCAACCTGTGGCCCATGTATGCAACTGCAGATGGCTATGAACGTGGCCCAACACAAAATTGTAAATTTACTTAATACATTATAAGAATTTTTGGTGATTACATGTTGCAATGTATGTAATGTGTGGCCCAAGACAACTCTTCTTCCAGTGTAGCCCAGAGATGCCAAAAGGTTAGACACCCCTGCTTCAAAGGCTGCCTGAGGTTCTGTTTCATGCTTTCCACACATTGATGTAATTATTCCTCAAGTGCATCTCAGGCTCAGCTGTTCCTCTCAATCCTGCAGCCTCTACCTTGGATCAGGTACTGGTTTCTCATCTGGACAATTGCAGCTGCCTACTGATCTTCTCTCACGCTGGTCTCTCCTTACAATTGCTCCCAGGGTCTCCATCCCTCAAAAGTAGCTTTAAAACCTTGACATTGTTTGGACACTGTTCTCAACACATTCACACGACATGTAACTAAATGAGAATAATACATATAAATGACTTACTTTGTGTCTGTAGAGAATAATAAATAATACTTATAATTATTAATTGCACTGTTAATTATGTACATAGCTCTTCAAAACCTGGCCCCAACCTGACCCTATTCCTGCAACTCACCCATAACAGCCACTTTTCCAGCTGCACTGACTTCCTCCTGGTTCAACAAACTCAACAGGCCATTTTACAGCTTCCTGCCTTTGCACATTCTGTTCCCTTTCCCTAGTGTGTCTACC
>PVKM010011810.1:0-32651 GCA_004027735.1 Carollia perspicillata | reverse complement strand
TTGAGCACTTACTGTATATGAGCCAGGCAGGCCTGCATATGAGTTCATACTTGTATGCTGCCCAGCATATTGTAAGCACCCAGTAAACAGTAGCTGTTGTCATAGGGGGTGTAGCCAAGGTCACACAGCTGCCAGAGACAAGATTGGAACCCAGATTTCCTGACCCTCAGGCAGAAGGCCCTTGGTCTGTAACAGGCTGCCCTATCTACATGCACCTGAAGTAATCAGATCCTCTTTCATGACACTGCTAGTATATCTATGCATGAAACCAAATTTGTGCTTCCTCAAAGACTTATTATTTTGCCTTGTTATCTGAAGGGAAGCGCTTTGGTTTGTCTGAAATTCAGTCACACTCTCTCACACTGACTCTGTGACCAAAGACATTAATTTGCAAGACAGTCTGGGGCAGGAGGGGCAGCTGGGTCTGGGCACAGGTCCCTGCTGCCTACAGCTAATTGGCTCCACAGGCCCCACACCCCAGCATCTGCTGACATGGCATTCCTGAGACGTGGGGAGAGGCCAGACACTATCGTTTCAAAGAGGACAAAGTGAAGGACAGCGAGATTAGCCGATCTGCCCTCTTAATTATGTGGTGAACTAGAGATGGAGCCAAGAATTGAATCCAGATTTCTCAAGTCCCAGATGGGTTTTTTCAACAGGAGGTCTTGCCACATTCCTTCCCTTGGAACCACCCCCTCTCTCGATCCCAGAAACATACCTGGGCTGAGTTCAGGGTGTGTATCTACGTGTTATTGCCCCCTTCACGTTACACTGATTCTTAAAAAGAAAATGCTCTTACCCTTAAAAGGGGTCACTTAATTGAGAATAGCATAGATGATACACAGGTCTTAACCACATCTTAACCACATCTATTTTTCAGGAATTTTGTCTTGGCACATTTGATGCCCAAACAGAAAGGCAGTGAGTGACCCGTGCGTGTCTCCCCAGGATTTTCTTACAGAAGCACTGTGCATACTATTAAAGTTAAAAGGAGTTTTCTCCTCCATTAAAAAATCTGAGATAAAATTTGCATTGATACAATTGGAGATTAGAAAGAGACAGTGGCCATCCAGAAATTTTCTTATGTACCCCTCTCCACTCACAGGGCACTTGAAGAATAATTTGGTGGGCTTTCGTCATTAGGGGTCTGGACCTGAATTATACACTTAAAAATGTTTGAGTACAGCTGGTACCCATTTCCAGATTTTCAGGCAAAGTTAGCTTTCCAACAAGGTAATCTGTCACAGATTACTGTTACCGTTGACTTTAGATGCATTAGATACATATCCCTGTTATGTGCCCCTCCCCCAACTAAATTCCATAGTCTAAAAGTATGGACAACACAAGAAGCAAAACCAGCTTTCTAACTTTTATTTAATTGGCTTTGGTAACTCTTCTTGTGAAACCACCAAGATCAGTGCTGTCCCATGAAGCAGCTTGTTGCTCATTCCTCCTGGCCTCCTGTCAGCCCCTCTGTCCCAGCCTGGAAATTCTTTGGAAACAGACATGGTTTCCTCTTCACCTGTTCTGGTGCTGGTGGGCAGAGGGGTGTTTAGTCATTCTTTCCTTCAAGGGGTGTTTAGCTATGAAGTCCTTTAAGACAATAAACAGCTAGTTGGTTTGTTCCATTGGCCATTCATTCACATACTCATTTATTCAGCTGGTGTTCTCTAACACCGATTATGTACCGGACTCTGAGAGACTGTAGGGCTAATTCCTTGACATCTTGCAATGAACAGTGTAGTGGAGATTACTAATAGTGATGAACGTAGGAAGTGTGGTGGAAGGGTGCTATGGAAGCAAGCTTGAATTCTAATCACCCCCCAAAGTTAACAGTTTCCTTCTCTCCCACTCAGAAGAGACCACATCTTGTTAAAATTATCACGGCACATCACCAGGTAATGCCGTGTTATCTCAACTACTGGGTTTAAGAGGCCATTCCTTTGGGGCTCCACTTGAAGGAAAAATAAATATATTAGCAAGGGAGTAATAAAAGTTCTCTGAGAAAGAGAACTTTGAATATATCTTGGGCCCCTATATCAAGATATATTTGGTGCCAGGGATGGGGAAGGTGGGAGAGGAGAGTGAGAAGGTAGAAAGTTCCTGCCTTGCTATTAACAAATTGAGTGCTTGGCCAAGTCACGTAACTTCTGGGGATTTGAATTGTCCATTTTCTAAAATGGCATTGGACCTGGTCAGCATCTCCCAAAATGTGACTCTTCAAACAGAAATCCTGAGAAAAAATGGAATTTGGAGGTCCAATGAGTTGGGGAAATGCACATAATCTCTGCCCAGCTTCACTCACTTCCCCGTGGGGACTCAAAATCACCTTAGTATATTAAAGGTTTTGATAGGCCCGAGAGTAAAAAGCCTGTTTAACTTTATTTAACTCAGCATTTCCCAGATGTATTTGCCTGGAGATCCAGTTTTATGTACTACCTATTAATATAGAAATGTTAGACTAGATGTTCATTGAAAAGCCAATAAACATTTATTGAGCGCCTACTTTGTGCTAGGAAGTTACCTCTTGGGCTGTATTACGTGAGTTTATGAATCTTATGATTTAATCAAACAAACAGTGGAGATGGAGATTTTTTCTGTAGATAACACCTCCTAATTAATCTGTCCGTAGTCCCCAGGAGTGACTTCTTTCCTTCCAGAGGGCACTGTTTAGTACCATTAGTGGTTTTGCACATTAGTGCCATTTTTTCCTTCACATTGTATTGGAATTCAAATCAGATTTAATTCTTTAATGTTAATAAAGGGAACGGCAGAGGGTAAGCAGTGTTAACCAGGTGCTAGTCTTACCTGCCCATCAGACTGTAGCCCAGAGGCCCGAACCACCTTCAGATGCACAAGGCCTTTACTGTGAATGTCCACACGCACTGCATTTTCTTATGCCGCCTTTCTTCGGGTTCTAGGGGCTTTAATGATTTGGACAAAATTCAGTTAGTTTGGGAAAGGAGGAACTTTTAGTACATGTTTCTTTTGCATCGCTGATCATCAAAAAAAAATCCTCATCTAATCAGATCAAATATCTACTCATCTTGTCTTTAGGCACCTTCATGCAAAGGAAAAGGGCATCACATGTCTTGAAAATGCTCTCCTTGTTGTCTTATTCCGCAGAAACTTTAGGAAGTGGCTTTTAACATAGAGCCTGGTTTTCTTTATTTTAAAGTCGTCTTACTTTAGGTTTTCAAAAAGAAAAAAAAAGGAAGGGGATATGAGACTGAGGGAGAGGAAGGAGTGCACAGGGCCCACAGTGAGAAATTCTATTGCTTCCATTGCCTGTTGTAACTTTGCCTTATCTAACTAGAAAAAAAGAATAGGCAGGAAGTTCAAATCTGCAAGTTAGGCATTCTAAAATCTGGATGCTGTACTTTTTTCATTCTCTGAAAATTGACTCTGTGCTGCTGACTGTAATGCCTAAGTGATAGCTGCTGATAAATATTATCTTTGTGGAGATGTAGGGCATCATCATATGTCAAGTCTGCAGACTAATTTTTAATGCAAGCCCAGCAGATTTTTGTGGATATGGGCCAGGAATTTTAATGAAAGAAAACATCAAAGATGCAGAAGAAATGAGAATATTAGTCAAGGAAGATACACAGCGATGCTCTCTGATAACCCCTGTTATTGACATTAGAACTCTGTGGGAGCAACTTAAATAAACATCTGGACACCGAGTTTAGACATTTTCAGTGACAAACCCCAGACAGATCTTTTCGACTTGCAATAATAAATATTTCAGAGGCTATATGAATCAACTGAAAATCCTGTTTTCAATTATTCTCGTTTTATAAATAGAGCATAGTTAATTATTCAAGTATAGAATTTCTTTTGAAGATTAGGTGAATTTTATATTTCCTTTGTCCATGTTATACTTCAGTTTTATTATTCATATCAAATTTATGTCTGTGTGTTCAAAAATAATATAGTTGGCTTGCCAGATACTATTAAATCAGAATCCAGCTGAGCTTGATTTTTTTATTGTTTTATTTTCAGCAAAGACTCTTTTACAGCCCCCAGCACTGCTGTTCTGTGAACTGGTTCAGCGTGACCAGCCCCAGTGAAGGACATCAGTGGTAATAAAAGGGGAAGATGGACTCTGTAGGTCTTCTTACCGAAGTTCTTTGACTGTTTGGAATCATTTGGCCATCAGTTAGTTAGGAAGGAACCAGAAGAACAGTGTGCTGGTAATACATCAAGAGAGCCAAACTTGATGAAAAACCTGACTGAAGTAAAAATAGCTATGGAGCCTGTGAGCAAAGCTACTCCGATGGTCCTGTTGATTGCTATTGTACATTTTATAATATAAATACAGGCTTTTCCCTACTAGTTGAAAGTAAAAAGAGAGATGTGATGAATTGCATGTAATACCTCCAGAGAGCCTAAACTCTCATGCATTAAAAGTTAGCATCTGCGGTGGATAGCTCTATATCTTTATGACTCAGTCTGGAGGGCCATCTTGGTTAGAGAAGCTGGCTTAATACCTAGCAGAAGCTTGTTACGTGGCACTTACTAGAGTGTACTTTGTGAAATAGGCACAGACTTGTTCTTCACCCTGACTGGACTGCAAACTTATGCACTGGCACTAGCTCATCGGTGGGCTGGGCACAGAGGAGGCCCTTTTAACATGCTTTGATTAAGAGGTCCTAATTTTGCTTCTGGTAATTTGGAAAGAGAAAGCTTTAGGCAAGCCACATCATCTCCATTTGTTCTGTTTTAGATCTAAGATGTAATAACTGTAGTCAACACTCATTGAGCTCTTATTCAATACAAAGCTTTGTATTAGGAGCTACATTATAGACGTGCATGTATATAATACAAAAAGTCAGATAGAACTAGGCTTATCATGAAAAACAGCTATTTCCTCCCCAAACCCATCCTATCCCTAAAGCAACTATTTTAGTTGTTTCTCAGTTATTTAGTTTCAGATTTCTAAATAGCATGGTTATAGTGCTATTGTTTAATTTTTTAAATAGACATTATCTACTGACTGAAGAGTGTGGTTAAGCTCCTATCTCCCACCCACCCTCTCCCACTTCTGCCCCTCTCATCATCCCAATGTTTGATTAAATATTCAGCATCTAAATTATAATGACTATAAACAATATTTTCTATTGACAACCTTTTCAAGTATTGTCGGATTACATGTCCTTCTTTGTATGACTTCTGTTTGCTTTGGGGTTCACAATCAATTTATTTGTTTGCCTGACTTTTGTATGTGCCTAGAAAAGGAAGTCTCACATTTTCTGACAGAAGCCTAAGGCTCCTCTCCTTATTGTCAAACAAATCAAATAAACATCAGTCCTCTTTTACTTGCAGTCTTTCCTGCTACAGCCCTGTCCCGAGTGGGGCCACATGCTGTCTTCCTGAGACTTCCCTTCACTCTCGTCCTGAAATTCCCTTCACCTCACTCTTGCATATGGTCTGTTTTCTGGATCTTCATCTTTGTCTTTCCTGTTTTTTTCTCCAGCTTTTATGGCACACATCTCCCATCCAATGTGCAGCAGAGAGGTGGCATAGGAGATAGATTCTGGCTTCTTGCATGCATGGTGATTTTATGTTTAACTTTACTCTTGATTCACAGTTTGGCTGGGTATAGAATTCTATGTAAGAAATCATCTGATCTTAGGATTTGAAGGCATTAATGACTCTATACTTTATTCTATTTTATGTTTTGATTTTTAAATTGTTGTTCTGTTGCAGTCATCTCAAGTTTCCCCCATTGCTGTCCCCTGCCCCACCTGCCCCCACCCTTTCCCTTTCCCCCATAGTCAATCCCCACCCGGATGTCCATGTCCATGGGCCATCCTCACCTACTTTGTTGATTAGACCCTTCCCCTTCTTTTCCTCCCGTCACCCTCCCCGCTTCCCTGTGGTTGCTGTCAGTCTGTTCCTTGTCTCCATGCCTCTGGTTCTATTTTGTTTGTGTTTTTTTATTCATTTGGTTTCTCTTACAGGTGAGAGCACATGGTATTTGTCTTTCTCTGACTGACTTATTTCACTTAGCACAATACTCTTGAGTTCCATCCATGCTGTTGTGAAATGTAGAAGTTCCTTCTTTCTTTCTGCTGTGTAGTATTCCATTGTGTAAATGTACCATAGTTTTTTGATCCACTCATTTACTGATGGGCACTTATGCTGTTTCCAGCACTTGGCTATTGTAAATAATGCTGCTATGAACATAGGTTTTTTTGAATTGGTGTTTCAGGGTTCATAGGGTATAATCCCAGCAATATATTCACTGGATCAAAAAGCAGTCCCATTTTCAGTTTTTAGAGGAAATTCCACACTGTTTTCCACAGTGGCTGCATCAGTCTGCATTCCCACCAACAGTGCACTAGGCTTCCCTTTTCTCCCCATCCTCGCCAGCACTTGTTTGTTGATCTGTTAATGATGGACATTCTGACCAGTGTGCGGTGGTATCTCCTTGTGGTTTTAATTTGCATCTCTCTCATGACAAGTGATGTTGAATATCCTTTTATATGCTTATGGGCCCTCTGTATGTCCTCCTTGGAGAAGTGTCTGTTCAGATTGTTTGCTCATTTTTTAATTGGATTGTTTGTCTTCCTGGTGATGAGTTGTATGAGTTCTTCATACATTTTGGAGATCAAACCCTTGTCTGAAGTATCATTGGCAAATACATTTTCCCATATGGTTGGTTCCCTTTTCATTTTGCTGATGTTTTCTTTAGCTGTGCAGAATATTTTTAATTTGATACGGTCCCATTTGTTTAGTCTTTTCTTTATTACTCTTGCTTTAGAGGATGTATCGGTAAAAATATTGCTGTATGGGATATCTGAAATTATACTGACTATGTTTTCCTATAGGACATTCATTGTGTCATGGTTTATGTTTAAGTTTTTTTATCCATTTTGAGTTTATTCTGGTGTATGGTGTAAGGTGGTGGTCTAGTTTCATTTTTTTGTGTGTACCATTCCAGTTCTTTCACCATTTGTTGAAGAGGCTGTTTTTAGACATTCCAAGATGGAGGCATAGGTAGAAATGCTTCGCTTCCTCACCCAACCAAAAGAAGGATAACAACCAATTTAAAAACAAAAAACAACCAGAACTGCCAGAAAATCAAACTGCATGGACGTCCAACAACCAAGGAATTAAAGAAGAAACATTCATTTAGACTGGCAAGCAGACACAGATGGGAAGCTGTAGCAGAGAGGACACCTGGCAAGGCAACTGACTGGGTGGGTGAGGTGGCAGCTGGTAGATGGCATTTCCATTTGCTTGCAGATAAGCTGGGGAGAATGATTGGGGAGCGAGACAAACCATGCAACTCAGGGTTCCAGTGCAGGAAACTAAAGCTTAAAATCTCTGGCTGTAAAAACCTATGGAGATTGCAGTGGCAGGAGAAATTCTCAGCCTCACAGAAGAATCCACTGGAGAGACCCATGGGGTCCTAGAACATACACAACCCAACCACCCAGGAATCAGCATCTGAAAGGGAACAATCCACTTATGGGAAGTGAGGAAAGAGACAGAACGTGGGGAGAGAGCTGAGCAAGAGAGAAAGTGACATTGTTCCCTCTCTGATCCCTCCCACATCTACAATGCCACAATGAGGCAAAGTGGGTTGCCCCACCCTAGCAAATACCTAAGGCTCTGCCCCTTACAATGTAACAAGCCCTGCCAAGACAAAGAAATGTGGCCCAAATGAAAGAACAGATCAAAACTCCAGAAAAAGAACTAAGCAATGAGGAAATAGACAAACTATCAGGTGCAGAGTTCAAAACACTGGTGATCAGGATGCTCAGAGAAGTGATTGAGTTTGGCTGCAAAATAAAGGAAGAAGTGAAAGATATGCAAAGTGAAATAAAGGAAAATATACGGGGAACCAACAGTGAAGGGAAGGAAATCGAGACTCAAGTCAAGGATTTGGAGCAAAAGGAAGAAATAAACATGCAACCAGAACAGAATGAAGAAACAAGAATTCAAAAAAATGAGGAGAGGCTTAGGAACCTCTGGACAAATTTAAACATTCCAACATCTGAACCACAGGGAAGCCAGAAGGAGAAGGGGAAGAGCAAGAAATAGAACATTTATTTGAACAAATAATGAAGGAAAACTTCCCTAATCTGGTGAAGGCACTAGACATGCAAAGACATCCAGAAAGCTCAGAGAGTCCCAAAGAATTTGGATCCAAGAAGAAACATACCAAGACACACCATAATTAAGTTACCCAAGATTAAAGATAAAGAAAGAATCTTAAAAGCAGCAAGAGGAAAGGAGGAAGTTACCTACAAAAGAATTCCCATAAGACTATCAGCTGATTTCTCAAAAAAAGACCTTACAGGCAAGAAGGGGATGGAAAGAAGTATTCAAAGTCATGAAAGGCAAAGCCCTACATCCAAGATTGCTCTATCCAGCAAAGCTATCATTTAGAATGGAAGGGCAGATAAAGTGCTTCCCAGATAAAGTCAAGTTCAAGGAGTTCATCATCACCAAGCCCTTATTATATGAAATGTTAAAGGGACTTATCTAAGAAATAGAAGAAGATCAAAACTATAAACAGGTAAAATGACAACAAACTCACAACTATCAACAACTGAACCTACAAAGCTAAAACAAAAAACTAAGCAAATAACTAGAACAGGAACAGAATCACGGAAATGGAGATCACAAGGAGGGCGATCAGTGGGAAGAGGGAGGGATAGAATGTAGGAAAAGATACAGGGAATAAGCAGCAAAATTGGTAGATACAAAATAGACAGGGGGAGGTTAAGAATAGTATAGGAAATGGAGAAAACAAAGAACTTATATGTGTAACCCATGGACATGAACTAAGCAGGGTGGGGAATGCTTGATTGTGGGCCAGTACAGAGCAGAAGGGGGTAAAGGGGAGAAAAAAATTGGATAACTGTAATAGCATAATCAATAAAATATACTGAAAAAAAGAAGAGGTTATTTTTACTCCATTTTATGCTCCTGTGTCCTTTGTGAAATATTAATGGACCATAGAGACATGGGCTTATTTCTGGACTCTCTATTCTGTCCCGTTGATCTATATGTCTATTCTTATGCCAGTACCAGACTGTTTTAATTACAATGTGCTTGTAGTATAGTTTGATATCAGATATTGTGATCCCTCCTACCTTGTTCTTCTTTCTCAAGATTGCTGAGGCTATTTGGGGTTGTTTTTGGTTCCATATAAATTTTTAAAATATTTGTTCTAAATCTATGAAGTATGTTATTGCTATTTTAATAAGGATTGCATTGAATCTATAGATTGCTTTGGGTAGTATGGACATTTTAATGATGTTAATTCTTCTAACTCATGAACACAGTATATACTTCCATTTATTTGTATCTTCCTTAATTTCTTTCTTCAGTGTCCTATAGTTTTCTGAGTAGAGATCTTTTACCTCCTTGGTTAAGTTTATTCCTAGGTACTTTATTTTTCTTGTTGCTAAAGTAAATGGAATTTTTTCCCTAGTTGCTCTTTCTGATATTTCATTATTGGTGTACTAATGACTGTATATTTTAGCTGCTGATAAATTTGATTGCATTCTGACCCAAAATCCTTTGCTTGTAATCTCTCTCTCTCTCTTTCTTGTTCTCACTGTCTCTCTCCTGTCAAATTTAGGGTCTTTTTAAAAAAAAATCATAGGATACTGAAGTTTCATGATGAGGTGCTTTGGGATTTGCCCTTTTATTTGTGCAGAGGTGTGAATTGGGTTGCTACAGGCTGGACTTTTTCAATCTAGGAAAACATTTCTTGATTCCTGGGAAATTTTCTTGTATTATTTATCTGATAGTTTACTCCTTTTCATTTTTTATCTTCTCACACTAAAATTTCTATTAGATCGGATCTCTTGGATGGATATTGTTATATTGTTATTGATATTCATTACAGTTTTCCTATTTTCTTTTGGTCTCTCTATTATGTTAGAGGCTTTCTTCTGGTCTCTTCTAGCCTTGTTGTCCAAAGAGTTACTAAAAAGTTATGGAGAGGGTGTATGGGTCTAGAGTGATGGGGCACCCAGGCGTTCTTTGGGAGATCCCCAAATGTCAGCATCTGTCTGTCTTTCTCTTGTGCTGGTCAGGTTCTTCAGAAAGTCTCCTGCCTTTGGGGTATTCCCTAGTGGTGGGCATTCTGGGTAGAGTGCTGGGACTCACCCCACTCGGCCTGCAGTCCCCCTATTGTTAATGAACTGCCCCACCCCCATCTTCCCTGTGCACCCTTAAGTGTCCTCAAATTTCTGGTGTCACTAGAGGGGCCACCACCAGATGCAGGGGTTGGAAGAGGGGTTTGGGGCCCTTCTACCCACTTTGCACACCATCAGTAAACACTCCAGCTTTTAGCCCACCTTTCAGGCGGACTTACAAAGAACCCTGCTGCCTCCATTTCTGCACCATTGTGGGTCCAGTGGTGTGAGTTAGCTTGTTCTCGATTGCTTTGTCCCTGCCTGCAGACAGTTACACATCAGCTTTCTCTAATCCAGTGGGTGGGTTGGTGCATGGGTTGGTAAAATTTTTATTCTTCTACTAGGAGGACTTGAGGATAGAATGGATTTAAATGCATGTACTCAATCTACAGTATTTAAATGGAATTCTTAAGCAATCTCTTCAATGACCTTATAATGTAGGAATAATTATTCCCATTTTACAGATGGTGAAATTGGCATGGTTTAGGCCACACATCCAGGCAGTGATACAACTGGATATTAAACCCAGCTCTGCCTGCCTCTCTGCCTCAGAAGTCTGGGCTTGGTCGTCTTTAAAACAATGCTTCTCAGCCCTATTTGACATAAGAACAGACCCAGGGAGTTTTTAAAAATGGTAATACCTAGGCCACACTGAGACCACTTAAACCAGATGATGAACTCAAGCACTTATGCTTTTTAAAGCTCCCACGGGAGACTCTAATGTGCATCCCGGATTGAGAACCACTGCTCTGAATTCTCCTCCAGCTCCAGGATTCTTTCTACCACTTTCCTTTTAGAGCAGAGGATCACCCTGCGGTGTGACAGCCATTCTGTCTGTGAAGCTCCTCGGGCTGCGTCCTCAGCTGCTCTCCCTCCCTTCCACCCCTGCTCGCCAGTTCTGTTCAGACAGGGTTGCTAGATTCAGCAAAGAAAAATACAGGACATCCAGTTAAATTTGAATTTCAGATAAACAACAAATGCAGATTTCAGCCTAATGTCCCATGTAATTATTGTGATATACTTATACTAACAATTTCTTTGTTGATTCTTTGAAATCCAAATTTAATGGAGTGTCCTACATTTTCTCTGGCAAGTCTGTATTCAGAGCACCAGTTTACAGCACACTTGCGGTTTGTAGAACATTCCATCGGGAAGCAGCCTGCCTTCAGGGCCCCAGGTGCCCCTGGGTATCACCACCCCCTATAGTAGAATCCAGTGGGCGGGCAGACCAAAGGCCGCACCGTGCCCCCTCTCTTCTTATAGATAGCACATTCGTGTTTCCCCACGTCAGCTCACACACCACCTCCTCTGAATGCATCTTCCCTGCTTTTCCCTCAGTGTGCCTACCGCTTCGTTCGGGACTAATACAGGTTGGAGCTATTGAGTTCGTGCTGCATGTCGTGAGACACTGCATGGCTGTCTCCTCAGTTTGATCGTCTCGAGGACCGAGACCTTGTCTTGTTCACCCTCTAGTCCCTTCAACCTTTGTGTTCCCAAGGTGTGGGAGTGGGGCCTGGAGGTACTTAGGAACCTGATGTTGAGAAGTCGTGTTTGCCAGAGTGAGAGACACCCTCCTCCCTTAGGCTGGCCCTTATTTTGGCAAATCTGTTCCAGGCTTGCTAGGCACTAGGTCCTACGATTTCAGGAGGTACTCCCTTGTCGTATTGTGCAAGTCCTGACCCTGTTCTTGCTTGACACTGAGAGTTAAGTGCCTCCTTAAATTTTACACCCCAGTGTCTTGCTTGCTTCATCCTGGTCTGGCCCTGCCTCTTGGGGAATGAGAAAAAGAAAACTGGCCTGGAGTCACCCAAGTAGCCAGGCGTGTTCCCCACCACTGTGTTTGAATTGTGTCCCCTTGGTCTCATCCAGAGCGTGTGGACGCTGAGGTTCAAGCCTACGGTCCAGTGGGACCACCAGTGCATGGAAGCATGTGTGTGGAACACACTGTAGCTACACAGAAGGGTCTCCAAAACTTTATGAAGTCTGAAGTCTGCAGACAAATATTTAGGATATATGTAGTAAAAATGAGAATCAGTTTCTGTTCTCAAGGGGTTTATGGTGTGTGTCTTAAACTAAAAATGTATACCTCACTGTTAATAAAAATATATTCTTCCAAAAAGAAAAAAGAATCATAAAACCTTCTGCATTATCTTTAGCAGAAACAGGGTTTTCGAAGCCATTAACTGTCTATGTTATTGTAGAAGTCACTTAACCTCGTGGACCTTGGTTTCTTTATTTGTGAGATGACGGGGGATCAGACGAGACAATCTCTAGTCCCCTCTGTATTTTAAAGGGTTCTGTGATTTCTCTTATCTTAGTACCTCATTTTCTACTAAACTGACACTTTTCTCCTACCAAGAGATAAAAATATTTCTCCTTTAGATATCATTTTTGATTTATCCCTTGTCTTAATCTAGTTCCAAATCCTGGCATACCACTTTGTCTGAAACCTGTATTTTAATTTTTAAATGCAATTTGTCCTTTATAACTCTTTTTCACGTCCCATAAAAATGATGGATAGGGGAAGTGAGATAAAGCTACAGATCAATCATAGATTCTGATAATCTAATAAATGCTTTGAGCACCAATCTTGCAGTTTATGACCTCTTGCCAATTGATTTATGGCCTCATAGTAAATTTTCTCTCCCACTTATGCAATATTTATTGGAACATCTTGTTCTTAACAGACAAAGTACTGTATAAAACATCTGTCAAAACAAAAGGCAATTCAATTAAATATCTTTTACTTCCAAATCTACTTCCCTGGTTCTCTCCAGCATCCAGATTGCAAAACAACAAGTGATGTTATGTACACATTTGATCAAGGTCTTAGGAACATAAAATGTAGTTGAAAAAAAATCATTAAAACAAACATTAATCTGAAAGAAGTGAAATATCTCTGTTTACCCCCCAACAGAGGTTGTATCCTGCCAACATTGATGCTGGCCAACCCTGTGCCTCCCAACCTCTTCATCAGTAAGGGCTCTGTTCCTCATTCCCCCCACCCAGAGACCCCACAATCTGAAAGATTTTCCTTAGAAACGAACTTGACTTAAACCTGATATGAACTAGTTTGGTTATTCACCTAAAGATACGTTAACCACCAGCTCCCCTGGTGGGTCTGTGATAGCCCACATTCACTCACAGAGTTGATGCAATTGCAGTCAAAAACAAAGGAAAAGAACAGTGTGTACAATTTCTTTAGGTTTTCAAAAACTTAAATAATATCCGGGCCTCCACTTTCTACTCTCTTTGAATGAACCACGAAGTAGGTATAACCTGAGAAATTTTTCACTCCATTAAATCCTCTCTTTCTACTATTAAGTCCATTGGGGGTGGGGGCGGGGTGGCAAAAACCTAATTCTCCAAGAAGTGCAGTCATGAGAGGGGACCCCGAGCTCTTTGCACAGGGATTCACACATCTGCACTCGTAATGTTTCCTTTGTGTTAGGGCCAGACGTACTCCAGGCGGTGTCCTCGACCCTCTTTCTTAACCTGCAAACCCCTGAGCTCTACTCTGAAGGCCAGTTTATGGATGGTTTTTGTATGTGGCTTAGTGAGCTCCGAGTCACAGTGTCTCCACAGTTTAAATTTCTCCAGAATTCAAGGTTCCAGTTTTGTTGTTGCTGCTGCTAAATTCTCCCCAAATGTAACACGGATTGATGACATATTGAAAGCATATGCATGTTTACCTCAATATTGATGTCATTTCCTGTAACACTGGAATTATATGTGAAGTGCGGGGAGGTGGGCTGTGAGTGGTGGGGGGATCTGATGAGCAGAAGCAAAGGCCAAATGTGTTCCTGGAGAGGATCTCACAGTATTATTGGTGTTAAAGCCGAAACCTGAAGTATATTCTCATCTGAAGGGGGGAAAGGCATTCCATTGATGGACATCAGTGGTACCTGAGCCATTTTCTCTTCCACCTTAAGCCACATGAAATTTTGGAAATGATCTTATCTATAAACTTTCATATTAATTGTCACAGCAGTGGCTATTTTTCCTTGGTGCTTAATGCTGCAGTCGTGAGATTCCTGTATTCATAGGGAGTAAGGATAGAATAATAGGTAACTCTAATCAACAGAATCTCAAACTTGCTTCCCAGGCCTCTTACAGAAGTGGAAGAGAACATGGCTCAGGCACCCGGGATGTCCATCTACAGAAGGACAGTTTGTGGAGCCCTTGCTGGGTCCAAAGCCTGGGGTACAGCAGCAAGCAAGACACAGCTGGTTCCTGCTCTCAAGGAGCTTCCAGCTGAGCAGCAGAGAGCAGCCAACGTCGATGCCCTGCAAGTGTCCAGCAGTTTTCTTTCTAGGCCAGGCTGCGTGCACTGCCTTTCCTGTGATGCTCACTGCCCGGCCACCTCCAGCCCACCCCACCTACCAGAAACTTGGGCAATTTCTCTGCGGTCTTTTGTGACCACTCACTGTTGGAGGTCCACAGTACACTCAGGGCATGGTCGTGGAGCAGAGCTGCCCACTTACATAAGTCTTCCTGTACCTGTGGCTGGATGGGCCCTGCAGCTGGCAAACAGAGAGCAGAGAGAGAAGGCGTTTTGTCCAGCAGATTCTTATTAAGGGATAAGGGATCCCTTAAGGGATCCGGGTCTGAAGTCTTCAGGCAGGCCCAATGGGAACAGTGCTGAGGGAGGCTTCTTCTTCCTAACATTCCCACTGATTAGTAGTAGTTTCAGTAATTCAGAGAATGCTGATGGTACTTTTGTATGTGAGAAGCATTGTGCTAAAGATTGGATATCTCCTATCTTACTTAGTGCCCTTAGGAATCTTTCACATCAGTACTATAATTCCCCTGATTTTATAGGTGAGGAAACGGAGGCTTACCAAGGCTAAGCAGTGTACCCAGGCCCCAGAGTTTGTCACCTGCAGAGCTGGGGTCTGAACTGTTTTTTAATCTCTTTCCTATTTCCTGAAGCTTCTGCTGGAGGTGGTGCAGGCACTTCTCTCCCAGCTCAGAGCTTGCTGTTTCTGATGTTCAGCTTGTATGCCACCCAAGGGCTTGGGTCTGGTTGACGTTCAAGGTCTTCCACAGCCAGAGACCAGTGAGCCCCCTGTAGCCACCTCTCTTAGTCACTGCAGATGGCTCTCCATGTCCGCACCACAAACTGGACGCCCTTGTCCCACCTCTGCCAAGACCTCTCTCTGCAGCCTCCAAAGCATGGGTGAAATGGCACTGCCCCTACCACAATCTGCTGGTTTTCCTGCAACACCCCAAAGGTATTACCTGTCTGAAGGGTCAGCTCTGCAAGCACTCGCCAGCTTGTTGTCCTCCTGTGACTTCCAGCACTGAGCATTGCACATTGAAGGTACTGGGGTGTGTGTGTGCAATTTTGCCTCTGGCTGAGTCTGCATTCCCTATTAAGTAGACATGGTATGAAAGCTTAACAACATGCAGGCTGTTGATCTGGCCACTTTGCATTATTACCACTTATTTTCTTGTGATTATTGTTGCCCTGTTGACTAGTCAGTCAATAAACAATAAGAAATGGCTGGCTATGATGAAATGGGCAACATGTATCTACTTTGTTGCTTGTCTTACCTCTTCCTGTTGTGCCTTCAAGAGCCCAGTGACCTGTCACTTATCCTTGGACACTGCAGCAAAGCTTGCTCTCTGAGCACTCATTCACTCCCAGGCACAGTGCTCTTCCTGGGAGCTGCAACCTGTTTTAACAGGAACCAAAGCCTTAAAGCAAAGGAAAGGAGGTTCCATAGAGAGCTTATACGCATCCTCAGACAAGGGGGACCTTGCTCAGTCTCCTGAAATTCCACTTAGACTACGTGACTTCATTCTTCTTGGACATTTTTGCTATTCCCTAAAAAATTCTTTTTTTCTCAGAAAGATCTCAAGGTGGGAAGGCTGGGGCCCTGATGGCTCTGGGAGTTCCTGCCAGCTGATAAGTGTGTCTTTCAGCTCCCAAAGAAAGGGGCCCCCTAAACTGACCTTACTCTTCTCCTCTTACCTCTTGGGCTGCCCCTTCACGGGCGTCTGTCCTTCCTCTCGCTCCCCAACAATGGGCTTCTTTCAGTCCCTGCCCCTTCTCTTTGCCATGCCGCTCACTGTGAGCTCATCTATTCTCATGGTTTCATTAACACCTCTTTGCACATGACGTGCAAGTCGACCTCTGCAGCCGTGACCCTTTCCTGTGCCCCAGACTGCATTTCCACCCGCTGACAGGACATCTCCACTCACGGATCCCAAAGCCCCTCCGCCGAGGTGCGCCCGGAGCACGGCTCTGCATCTGCTCACGCCCTGTAAGACATGCAGGTGCCTCATCCAGGCATCCGTTTCAATCAGGGCTCCTGCCAGGCTTTCAAGAGTTCTGGGCTAGAAATTTTGGAGTCAGTTATCAAAAGTCTACTGAACGCCTGCTGTGTGTCAGGCAGCATGCTTGAGCTCAGGGTGGAGAGATGCACAAGAGTCACTGAGAGGCCTGAAGGTGCTCAGTCTAGAGAAGAGGAAGCAGGTATAAAGAATTCCAGGCAATCCCAGGGAGGGAGGTGTGCAGGGAGCCACGCACGGCAGCATTCAATCAAGGCTGTGAGGAGGATCTCGGTCTTGGCTGGTCTTGACTTTCCTTTCCAGCCCCACTGCCACCATCTTGGTCCAATCCTAGCATCACTCACACCTGAATGACTTCAGCTGTCTCCTCTCTGTCTCCTTGCTTGTGAATTTCTCTCTGTCACCAGCTAATTTTTCTGAAATACCACTCTCATCAGTTTACTCCAGTTCTCAAGGGAAGACAATCGCCCTGGTACCACAGCCTTCCTCTGCAGCCTTATTTCAGCACGGAGGTCAGTTCCTGGTGTCAGACTCACTGTGCTCAAATTTCAGCAATGCTCCTCACGCTGTGTGACATTAGGCAAAGTACTTGACCTCCCTGTGTCTCAGTTTCCTTATCTGTAAAATGGGGATTACTAATGATACCTACTTCATAGAGTTGTAAGGACAGAATGGGTTAATATAGGCAGAAGTTATAGTAAGCACTGAATAAGTGGTAGCAGTTCTTATGCTGTCCTATTGCTTTCAAATAGTAGGAGCCTTCAGTTCCTGTGAGACCTCTTCACAGGCCCTGGAGATCTCTGTCTCTGTGTTTCCCATAATGACACCCTTCCCTGAAACACCAGACTTTTCTGGTCATGTCCCTCCTGCCCAACTATCAGACCCAGCTCAGTTCCCTACGTTGTCCCCAGCTTCCTCAGCCCTTGGTGACCCCTCTGTCACCTGGGCTTAAATTCAATATATAATACAGACCCTCAAATAGAGTGGACTTCCTCTAGATAGACTGCCCTTCCTTCAAACAAGTAAAGTCACTGTCTGGAAGGTTAAAACCGGCAGCGGTGAACATGGAAACACTATTATCTCCTACCCAGAGTGCAGGAACAACTTTCCACCTGCCGTTTGCACCTTCTCTGCTCAGTGGCGGGCAAACCTGTTCCGTGTGGGACCACATCGTAGCGATTTGAGACATTGCAGGCCGTGTGCCTACAGCTCAGCTCTCAGCTACTCAACTCTGTGGCGGTCCTGCGAGAGTAGCCAGAGGCAGCATGCAGCTGTGCTCCTGTCCAAGTTTCTTTACGAAAACAGGCGGTGGGCCCGATCTGGCACACAGGCTGTAGTTCGCGGACCCTGTCTAACTGGAGCCAGTTTGCCGGACAAACCCCTGTGCTCAGCCAGCCTCCCCGAACTTTCCTCCCCTTAGCAGATTACTTCCTCACTATTTGGACGCAGTCAGCCTCAGCAAGTGTTTAAGTGGGCCGGGGTGCCGAGGTGACCAGGAGTGCTCCTTGTCTGACAGCCTTGTTCCTGAGATCAGCCAGAGCAAGGGAGGACAGGCCCAGGGGGCTGAAGACGGGGAAGCGAAAGGAAGCCAGAGGTTTTTCTCCTCCCCTTCTTCCTCCCTAACCCACACTCCACTGCCCTCTGCCTTATTCCCAGAGGTAAATAAATATACATTTTATAACCACCTCAGACAGATTTTTATTATCAGGAAAGGAAATTAAAAGTCTCTTTAGTGTAGATAATATGCGTTTGCTAGACAAATTGACAATAGCCAGGAAATTTGAAGCTGAGGGTTACAAGCTCCTCCACTGAAGTGCCTTCGGCTCGTCCTGTCTCTGGGCTCCAGGCACAGCGGGGCAGCCTCAACCACGCCGTCCGTGGTCCTGGGGTTTCTCTATGGGCCGGGCTGCTTTGCCCATCATTGATTTGGCATTTGGGGGATCCTTCTGCCGCAGGGTTGGTGAGGAAGGCAGTCGATTGTCCGAAAAAAAGTCCCAGCTTCCAAACTCTGGGTTACCTCTGTTAATGCAATCTTTCTGAGGGAGACAGAAATGTCTCTCTGGAACCGCCTGGCTTACACTCTCCATCACCCCTTTGGTTGTCACCAGGGGAGTAATTATAGTTTAAATAGATGGGCACTTGAGAGAAGGCGAACAGTTTGCCCTCCCCTAGCACTTGACATTTTGAACATAGGACAATGAAAGGTGACTTTGTTTATTTATTAAAGCTATTATGGCTTCATGCTAAAAGGCTTTCCTGCCAACAACGGAAAGAAATCTCCTTTTTGGGATTAAATCTTTAAGCACAAATTGCTTTGTTACTGGTCAATATTTGGGGGGAAAAATCCAGTAAAAGCTATATTCAGTCGATAGTGCCTACATTTTTTTATATCTCACTGGGTACGTTGAAAGTAAATGCTTTCTCCAGTATTTCCAACATCTGGTCTTAATATGTGAAAGTCTTTGTTTCATGCACTTTTGATAGACAACATTTTTTGTGCGTGGAGCATTTTGTTATTAGACTCTATGAAATGTTGATATTAATCTGAGCTGTTCTGGTCTTCGTGGGACATAAGGCCAGTCTGAAACTACCCTTCAGTGCATCTTTGGGAGAGTATTTTGAGGATCACGCAACATATTTTGACATCTTTCCAAGGGCATCTGAATGTTTTGTGAAAACACTGTGTGTGCTTTTAACCCCGAGAGCCCCTGGGCGGGGTCGCTGCTTCCTTCAACTCTCCCCAGCCAGTGTATTGGGTGCTGTCACAAGGGACATTGGCAAGTGAAAAGGTCACAGGTCAGGACTTATCTCCTCCACTCGGTGTCCCTGGATCCAAAGCAATGAAGGGCTCTGTGAGAAGAGGAGTGAATTGTATTTTGAAGGGGCCTCCAAACTTTTGTGGATCTGAATGGACTTTAAAATCTGAGGCCTGTGTTTGAGAAGGTGTTTTCCGGCTCAGCAGACAAGCTGCTCTCCAGACTTGGCCAGGCCTGCGTGCAAATGGGCAAGCATGACCTGGTCACATGCAGAGTGATGCCACTATTACCATCAGCGTTCTGTTTAAAAAAATTTCTTTTTATCCTCACCTGAGGACATTTTTTTCATTGCTTTTTGTTTTGAAAGAGAGGAAGGGAGAGAGAGAAACATCTATGTGAGAAAGAAACGTCAATCGGCTGCCCCCTGTATGCTCCTGGATCCAGGATCGGATGTGACCGAACCACCCAGACTGGGGATCGGACCCTCAGCCTTCTGGCTTGGGCAGTTACTCCGGCCAACCGAGCCACACCACCCAGGGCACCATCAGCATCTTTAAGGAAAAAACATGTGCTGATGAAAGTAAAATTTAGGTCTGTTGAAGTGTAGGGTGGCGGTACAATTTTCATGGCAGAATTTAGAATGCGGAGGTATGGTGAAGCGAAGGCAAGGTGATTGGGCAGACACCAGCATCTCGGACCTGGAGGGTTTGGACCTGGCTGGGGGCAGAGCAAGTAAGTGTTAAGAGCAGGACCGTGTCAGGAGTCCAGGGCTGGGTGTTCCTACTCATGAATCAGCCTGGGATGGAACGGAGAGGAGCTAAAACAGGACATGAAGAACCTTAGGGATACAGTGATGTGTGGACTGCTCCAGAGTGACCCCCCAAAGCTGCTCCCTCCTCAAGCCTTTTTCAACAGCACCCATCTCACCCCAAGAGAATGCCGGGGGCTTTCATTTTAAAACCCATGTAATTCTACTTTGAACTAAAACGTCAGTACTGGATGTTGATTCACAGATGCTGAACAAGAATTAAAGAGAAATGCATACAATACAATAGAAATTTATCATCCCACCTAATGAAGTATGGTAGAATTAGAAACCTTGGATAAGAAAAATCTCAGCACATTCCCCAGCCAAATGTTAGTGGTGCCTCAAAAGAGAAAAAGATCCTTTAACCCCTAGGATGAACATTCATTTTGGCAACCGCTTATAAAGACTTATAAAGTTACAGGGTGCTCTCAGAGTCATGGTGGGTGGCCAGACTTGCTTCAATTGCACTTATTGGTAGAAGGATCTTTTAATGTGTTGTCCAGAGAAATGACTGAAGGGAGAATGATGTGCATAGTAAGTTACCCTACATTAAAAAATTAAAAAGCATAATTGTATCTGTACAGAATATATGTGGAAGGATATATAAAGGTTGGCAAGGCTGCACCCTAAAGATGCACTGGGTGGCCAGGCTCCAAGCAGGAGAGGGCCGAGCTTTTCATTGTGTGGCCTTGTGTGTCCTTTGGAACCTGGATGATGTACATGCATCACCTATTGCTCCCTCCCCCCAAATAACCATTTACTGAGCCCTCTCTCTACTCTGTGTAGCACTTGGGAACCCAGCTTTCTAGAAGAAAACCAAATTTCCCAACCTAACTTATAGAAACAAATATTCCTGTACTAGCTCCCCTCTATCCACTGACCAATCCACAGACACCCCAGTGCCATGATTTTTAATAAAGAAGTAAAATCTCTTTAGTTTTTACATCCTCCCCCTTTTATTTCAGCAGTCATGGCCCAGAAAAACTGCGAACGGGATGCCACACATCAGAAACGGTTCTGCCTTCAGGCCGATAGCCTCTGACGTTTACAGGCAGGTGGCTGAGAGTGGAAAGGGGGTGTGCTTGATGACCAGCGATCCGCCTGCAGAGGGATGCATGTACTTACAAATGAGCACACCCAGGGACAGGCTCTGCACCGAAGGCCAGGGTTAAGGCACGTGGTTAATGATAAAATAAATAAAGGTGGCTTTCTAAAAATGTCATATGGAAGAAGGAAACAAGAGTGCAGGGGAAACTGACATTTATAATTCCTTAATATTCCAAATATAACGGCCACCTGACTCAGAACTTTTCCAAGGTTATCGTGCGTTGGTGGTTTTTTTAGTGGCACATCTTTGTCATTAACAAAATAATAACTTGGAGGAAAAGGCTGTAATGATTTCACTGCAGAGTTTAAATTTCTTGGTTACTGTCTCATTTTCTTCCCTAGATCCACAGGGATCTCCTAGGAATGACGCAGGTCAAATGCATTTCCTAGGGTTGGGATTTTTAGGTGTTGCTCCTTTGGGGGCCAGGAAGTACAGAATGGGGAGTGGGGCTGCAGCTGGGCTTCTCGCTGTCCATTCCTGTTCTGCCTGCTTCCTAGCTGTATAGCTTTAGACAAGCCATGCACGATGTTTGGAGTTTAGTTTTCACATCTGTGCAATGGGGCTAATGATACTAACCTGGAAGGGCTGCTGTGAGAACTAAGAGTGGAAGCTGCTATGGAGCACCAGCACACGCTCAACACTGAGACATGTTGGCTCTTTTTCCTTTGTGGAGAACCCTGAGTTGGAAACCACTGTCCCCTCAAGGTGGCAGACCCATTCTTTTTTACGAGCTGCCTGCGTAAGCGTTCCAGGAGCCTGATCTTCCACTGAGATCGGTCGGTGCTTGCCTGAAGGCCCATGATGTGCTGCAGATGGCAGTACCTGTTGGAGACACAGCTTTCTCCAGAGGAGCGTGAATTTCCTGCACGCGGAGAAATGCTATTTCACAGTCCCTCAGTAGATGTCAGCAGCACAGCAACCATCTCTGAGTCGCCGTGGAAGCAGGCTGGTTTAAAAACAACTTTCCCAATTAAAAAAAACATTTTTTTAAAAAGCTCAATGCTCCCCTTTGCCATTCTCTTTAGAAATCCCAGAACCAAAATGGAGAGATCTACTGGCCTCTGAATAGATTCTTGACAGGATCACCAAGGGTACATTTGCATGTTAAAGACGACCCTTCCTTCTCAGTCAGGAAAACATCAGCCCTGAAATGGTTAGGGATTAAAGCAAACTTTTTAGAATTTTCTGCAAGTTTGTCTTGCATTTACCCTCTAGGCAAGAGTGAAATAATAGAAGATGTCCAATGTTTTGCTTCTTTCTGTGAAGTAAATCAAAACCGTGGGAATGTGTTCCCCTAATTGAATTTAGTGCTGTCTCCTCAAATATATCTTTTATTGCATTCAATTAATCCTCTGATTGCGACCACAGACAACTGCAATGAGGTCAAAGGAAAAGACAGTTTTCAGAAAGAACAGGGATGATTAGAGTTTGTGGCCACGTAATATTTGGATGTGGATGTCAACCCAGGGTTTTGCTTATGACATTCAATATATAAACTGACTCCCCTTCCACTCTCTTCTCCATTCTTGCCTGCCCCACCCCCAGGTGCGTTGGGAGTGGGTCGGGAGTGCTAAGGGGTGGGAATGTCTCCATTATTAACAGACTCGTTCATCCCTAATAGAATGTAACTGTGCCACCAAACTTGAGTTTGCGCTAGCTTGGCTTTCGGACTTTGTAATTACTTTGCTGCTGCTCCTCACATCTTTGTATCGAGGCTCCCATCTGTGGTTTCCTGCCATTCCTATCATGGCCTATGCTTTGGCTGAAGGGAAATAAATACTGCCCTGGGTTTGAGAATTTATAGCTGTGTCTTTAGGTAGTGAGCTCCCTGTCACTGGAAGTATTTATTCATCAGTGTTTCTCAACCATGGCTGCACACTGCGATCACCTGAGAAGCAGACAACTAGAGTGACCAATCTCGTCAATTTGCCAGGGACTGTCTCAGTTTTAGTACTGACCATCTCACGTCCTGGGGAGCCTTTTTTTTTCCGGGCAAACCAAGGTGCTTGGTCACCTTACTGATGCTTTTCTTTCCCAGAGATTCTGGTTTAAATGAGCATTGGGATTAAAAAACAAAACAAAACAAAAAAACCCTCTCCCAGGTGATTCCAATATGCAGCTAAGGCTCAGAACCATTGACCTTGAAACCAAATGACCGTGGGCAGAAATGCTATGAAGGGCTCTTGGATGAGCTGTAGGAAGAGTGGTTTGGTGGGTTTTCTGTAGCTGTCAGAGCCTTGAGCTGGGATGTAGCATTGTAACTAACACAGCTAGCCACGTTACCCTCATCTAGAAAGGGTGAGGGCTGGGGTTAGGGCTGCTTGCCTCATGCACAAAACTTAGGGGCACCAAACACCACAGTAATTAATGTAGGTAAAAAATATTTTAATACAATATTTTAAAAATCAAAAATCATGCAAAACTTCCACGCTGAACAAATATCGAGCTCTTAAATAAAGGGAAGGTCAGTAATTGTGCTGTGCAAAGCCATTATTGGTGCCTGGGGCAAAAGGAAAATCTTGATCTTTTATTTATCATGTTTTTTTGCACGAATTTTGATTTTTTGATGTATGTTTTATATCGTGAAGACTAAGGTTTTCGGTGCCCCTTAAATTTCACACTTGAGGAGGGTGGTTCCCTTGCCTTACTCTACTGCTGGTCCTGGGAAGGGTGGACTCCCAGTTCATCCAACCAGAGAGAGGCCCAGTGGGTTCACAGGTGGGCAGAGCTGTCTTAGTCCACTGTCTTCAGAAGGACGCAGCCATCCTAGAAGAAGTGGTGGCGGGCGGGTCTGAGAGAGTGCAACTCTCAAGGGCCGTGGGAGGCATCCGAGGCCTGTGGTCGTCAGCACACTAGCCAGACCTGGGCAGGCACAGCCCACTCGGAAGCCCATCTAAGGCAACGTTGCTACCTTCTCACAGTCTGTGCTCTTACTATTTACCTTGCTTACCTAATTAACTGGTTACTTCAATATGTATGTTAGAGCCTGCTGTGTGCAGCAGGCAGGTGCAACAGGTAATACTGTGAGCAGATAAAGTATTTTCCCACTAAGTACTACAGGGGTGTCAAACTCATTTTCATCAGGGGCCACATTAGCCTTCAAAGAGCCGAATGTAATTTTAGGACTATATAAATGTAACTACTCCTTAATAATTAAGCAAGGGCTCGGCACTGCTGCTGGGTAGAAACAAGGTGGAGGGCTGGATTCGACCCGTGGGCCTTGTGTTTGCCACCTGTGGGCTAGTAGGAGACAGGATAAATATACAGAAAGCTGTAAGGCATGATAGGAGGTGTGAGCAGGGAAGGAGCTATTTCTGTGGCTGGAGGAATCCTCGAGGATCTCACATGGAGGTAATGTTAAAGATGGGCAGTGAGAAAGGCTGGGCATTTGCAGAGCTGGGGGAACAAGGCATTTGACTGGAAGGCACAGAGGCTGGGGGTTTGTTGAGACGTGTATGGGAAAAACAGGCATTTCTTTGGCTGGACTG
The DNA here is from genome assembly GCA_004027735.1 of Carollia perspicillata. Classification (NCBI taxonomy): domain Eukaryota; kingdom Metazoa; phylum Chordata; class Mammalia; order Chiroptera; family Phyllostomidae; genus Carollia; species Carollia perspicillata. The sequence continues at coordinate 8,028 of PVKM010011810.1, read as the reverse complement.
TGGGCTATGTGAAGGGAACTGTGGGCCAAAGTCTGAAAAGATGTGCAGTGGCTGGATGGTGGGGACAGTACGGACTCCATCACTTGAGCAGCTTTGTCCCTGAGAGTGTTTGAGCAGAGGAGTGGCATGATCACACGTGCAGGTTCAGTCAGCTGTGAGTAGACACAGGCCCTCTGCTGGCTTGTCCACGGCCAGGTACCATTGTTTCCCGGCTGACAGGTGAGCCCCCAGTGAGGGCAGCCAACCAGCTTCAGGTAAGGAGTCTCTTCATCTTTCCTCCTCAGGATTTGAACAACTCAGTACGTTTATGTTGAGCACACTTTCTCTTCCAGGCATTGGGCCAGGCTTGGGGTGCAATGTGAACTAGATTTCGTGCCTGTCCCCAGTCTAGTGGGAGAAAGCGTCGGGAGTTTTGGCTGCACTACAGTGTGGTCATCCCAGTGTGTGGGAGCACAGCTGGGCCCTCGCTAAGGCTGGAGATACAGATGGACGGGGAAAGGTCAGGAAGGATTTGGAAAAGAGAGACTAACCATTTAGCCAAGACCCAGAGGCTGAATAGAGTTATTCAACTCAGGCAGTAGGGAAGGAAAGGGCTGGGCAGCCAAGCAGAAGGACCAAGCAGCATAAGCCAGGCGCTGAGAGGGCAGGACATGTGGGAACCTGGAGCCCAGTGTCCGGGACGGGTGCCGAGTCTTGTCTCCAGGCTAAGGAGTTCCACTTTCTCCCGAGGGCACGGGGTCTTTCAGTAGATTTAAGTTTGGGAGAGACTTGATCAGACTTGCGTTTTGGAAAGAGGACTTTGGGTAGGGTGACCATAGCTCAGGTTGGAGGAAGTGGCTGAAGCCAGTGCCTTTTTCCAGTCCAGAGACACTAGTGGTTAGAGCCAGGGCAGGAAGGCGGGGGCTGGGGGACAGGCAGAAGCCGCAGGGCTTGCTCTGGGGCTGAGGGGAAGGCAGAAGGGAAAGCCGGAGCCCGACACCTACTAAATTTAATATTAGACCTCTGTGCTAAAATGTTTTCTTTGAGGATTTTATTTATTGATTTATTTAAAAAATTTATGTATTTATTTTGAGAGAGGGGAAGGGAGGAGAAAGAGAGGGAGGGAAACACCTGTGTGAGAGAGAAACACGGATTAGTTGGCCTTTGTACAAGCCCCAGCCAGAGCCTGAACTCCCAACCCAGGCAAGTGCCCTAACTGGGAATACAACTGGCCACCTTCGCGTTGAGGGGTGATGCCCAGCCGACTGAGTCACACCAGTCAGGCTGTTTTCTTTGAGGATTTTAGAGCAATTTAAAATCAATCCCCCACTCCTTCCAAACCTATTGAGTCTTCAAGATGCACCCATGTGATCTGTCCCCAGACTGTGATTTCGGTGCCATCAGTACTATAGAAGGGACATTGGAGAGCAGTACCAACCTCCTTGTGTAGATGAACACATTTATAGTATTGTGCAAATGCTGTTATTAGCGATTTCCAGAACTTTTTCATCATCCCAAATGGGAACTGTATACCCACTAAACAATGTGGGCGATAGAATTTTCCAGAGCTTTGGAGCTGATTCCAAATGCACTCATCTGGACCACGTGCTCACTACATTCAATGTCCCATCAGAACTCTGAGCCCTTCTAAGGTGAAGCCTGACTTTGGCCCCTGAAAGACCCTTGTATCATTACTTCCGTATCATTTGCCACCCAACAACAAAGGAATCGTAGGCTTTTAGCCCTGAAATAGTTTTTTAAGATGAGAGAAACAAATAGTAAAATACTGAAACTTTGCAACGTCCCTCTGTTTTTGCAGCTCAATAGGGAGCAGCTGTGGGCCCAGTTATTCCAACGATGGAGTTCAACTCTCTGAGGCCTTGTTAGCTGTGCATTCTCAAGCAAATCAAATTCTTAGGGTCTCAGTTTCTTCACCTGAACTAGGGAATTTAAAAAGGATACAGGTACATCCATAAAGGTCTGAGTCAGAACACAGAATGTCTTCCCAGATCGCACTTCTTTCAGGGAATTACCAAAATGTCGCTCATTTCGCACCCCTTTGCTTCGCTGAGTCCCCGAGCTTCCAGGCACTAGAATCAGTGCACCTGCCCTCCTCTGTGCCTCTCCCCTCCCCCTCCCCCCACGCAGGGCCTCATCCCCTGCCTGAAGGTAACACCACGAGCGATCATGCTCTTGTTCCCACAGATGTCCATTAAATAAAAAATTCTTTTCCTTGCCCTCTCCATTTACTCTGAACTCTCAACCAAGTACAGATCTTTCCCAAGCCAGGATCAGTTTTGTTTGGGCTGAGATGACTCTGGTAATGTATACACAGTCCGGCCTTCCAGGAGGAAATGTCGGCATGTTACTAATCTGTTCAAAAGATATACCGTCATGTGCATTTTCCAATTTTTAATAGCGTATGTCAGCTTATTAAATCGCTGTGTGGCACACGGGGTTGCATTTGCACTCATGCAAGTTTTTACTGTATTAGAGGCGAGATAAATTTTGCTTGAAGACTTAGAGATACTTTTTGTTCGTGATGGTCTAGCTTTGATTTACGTCAAAGTGAATTTGGTTACATGATTAAACCAAATGTTTTCTTGTTCCCATGGGGATTTTGGAATGTATAATTTGGATAAATACCAGTAATTTAAGATTGAGCATCAGGCTATTATTTCTATTTTGTAGCTAGATGTTCCATTTATGAGACATCAGTGAGAACACGGAGTCACATTACTAAATATACTTCAAAATTGCTGAATATATGATATGTGTGTGGGGAAGCAAATGTGAGGGGTCCACAGGGGTGATGTCCTGAAGGGTTTGAAATCCCAGGCCAGACATTGGTGCTTTATTCCCTGGACCAGGGGCCACAGACCGCAGCACCCACTGTGGCTGGGCAGCAGTGAGTGAGGCGGCAGCGAATAAAGGGGTCTGATATAAGAAATGGCAGCTTTGATTGTACTTTTTCAAGTCTGACACAATTTTCCTATACAAGTTATAGAAAAAATGTCGTGGTTATGAAGAGCTATGCATTCTCACGTTTTTCTTTAAATGCAGCCTTTGCCCTGGCTGGGTGGGTCAGTTGGTTGGAGCGTGATCCTATATAATAACAAAAGGCTGTGGATTTGGTCCTTGGTCAGGGTACGTAAAAGGGAGGCAATTGACTGGTGCTTTTTTCTCTTCCACGTTGATGTTTCTCTCTCTCTCTCTCAAATCAGTAAATCTTTGGGAGAGGATTAAAAAATAATAAATGTGGCCCTCATAAACTTTTTATTTGTTCTACTCTTTAAAAACATTTTATTGAATTTATTGGGGTGACATTGGTTAATAAAATTATATAGGCTTCAAGTGTGTAATTCTAGAATACATCATCTGTATATTGTATTGTGTGCTCACCATTCCAAGTCGAGCCTGTTTCCATCTCCATTTATCCCCCTTTACCCTCTTCTAGCTCTCCTCACCCCCTTTCCCTGTGAAGGGCACCATACAGTTGTCTGTGTCTATGAGGGTTTTTTTGCTTAATCCCCTCACGTTTTTCACCCAGCCCCCCTCCAACTGGCCTCCCCTCTGACAGACATCAGTCTGTTTTCTGTACCTATGAGTCTGTTTCTATTTTGTTTGTTAGGTTTTTTTATTCATTAAATTCTCCATATAAGTGAAATCATATGGTATTTGTCTTTCTCTGACTGGCTTATTTCACTTAGCATAATATCTCCAGGTCCATCCATGCTGTTACAGAAGATAAAATTTCCTCCTTTTTTATGGCCAAGTAGTATTCCATTGTGTAAAGGTAACATACAACATAAAAGGCCATATATGACAAACCCACAGCCAATATCATATTCAGTGGGCAAAAACTAAAAGCGTTTCCCTTAAGATTAGGAACAAGGCAGGGATATCCGCATTCATCACTCTTATTCAACATAGTACTAGAATCAGACAAGAAGACATAAAAGGCATCCACATTGGGAAGGAGGAAGGAAAGCTGTCACTGTTTGCAGATGACATGATATTGGATATAGAAACCCTCAGGATCCTACCGAGAGACAACTATAACTGACCAATGAGTTCAGTAAAGCAGCAGGATACAAAATACATATCCAGAAATCAGTTGCATTTTTATACATGGATAATGAACAATCAGAAAGGGAAACTAAGAAAACAGTCCCATTTATAATTGCATCAGAAAATACCTAGGAATAAATTTAACTAAGGATGTAAAAGACTTGTACTTGAAAAATTATTTGTTCTACTCTTGATTGAGGTAAAGAGAAATACGTTTCTACTGTAAGAAAATCAGCGCACATGGGGTCATATATAGCAATTCACTCTCACTTCGGTGTGAGGAAAGCTATGGGGAGGGGTGGTGACTGTGGCTGATACGCCATCCAGTCCCTGCCTAAAGGGGACCTGTCTCTGTTTAGCTCTATTTGACGTTATTGCTTCAGGGAACATACGCTCCATGTGGACAACTCTGAATTTTTGAGAAATGTCAGAAATTCACTTTCCATGACATCTTTCATTTTAAATATTGGCCCAGTAGCAAATGAAAAAATGTACATGCAAAACACACACAAACAGAATACACTTGTGTAGGCTGGATTCCATCTGGAAACTCCATTTTTAGAGCACTGCCAACACCCGAGAGCTTTGACAATGTAAGAGATGTGACCAGTCACCTTTCAGGAAGATCCCTATCCAATTGCATATTAATAGCAAGGGTGCTAATTGGTTAAAGGGGTCTCACCGGCCTCTTTATTTTTGAACATTTTTAACAGATTGCCACATAGTGTTAACTATACCCCCGAAGCTATTTTAAATGTTTTGCAAGCATTACTCATTCTAATAGATATATATATGATAATATAGTATTACTATTCTCGTTTCACAGATAAAAACTGAGGCATAGAGTCACAAGGCTACTAAGAAACAGGGCTGGGTTAAGAACTCAGACAGTCTGGTTCCAGAATGTGGCATTTAACCACCATGCTCTGTTGCCTTTCAAGAATAACTAAAACTTGTTAATATGTATTCAGAAGACTGTGGGGGCAGGAAGTGAGAGAGAGAGAGAGAGAGAGAGAGAGAGAGAGAGAGAGAGAAAGAGAGAGAATGGTGAGTATAACTTCTTGACAAGTAATTAGATTGTGTTGAGAAAAACAGAGAAAAACACGGAGAAAAGGAATCGGTGTTGGTTAAACAGTATTGCTAGAGGACCAGAAATTTCTCTGTGGAGAATCCAAGCTATTTGACAAAAAATATAAGTAATAATGTAGTCTGTGAAGCTGAAGGAAGGGAGAATGAAAATCCTGAAGATTTTCCCCAGATCTGGTAGCCTCCATTGAGCCCTTGATGGTGGTTCACTCTCGTGCAGTGTGGTGTGGGAGTGGGGAGAGACAAATGAGCTGTGTCTTTGGTTTCCGCAGGGAAGAGTGTCCCGAATGCCCATGGGCTCTGTGGCCTCCTCCTTCAGCACTCACCTCCCCCGCCGAGATCAGAGCTTCTCCCCCCGGCCGATGCCCAGGCAAGCAGAATGCCCATTTTCCTTGGGGCCCCAGAGTGAGAGACAGGTGCGAACACTGGTTCTAAAATGCTAAGGAGACATGACAGCTGAATGCAACATGGGACCTAGGACTGGTTCCTCAACCGGAAAATGACAAGTAGTGGGAGAACTGATGAAATTTGAATGAGGTGTGGAGTGTAGATAATAAATATCGCTGTGATGTTAATATTCTGATTGGATCCTTGTACTGGGGTTGTGTAAGATGTTCACTTTTAGGGAATCCAGATGAAAGGTACACGTGTATTATTGTTGAAGATTTTTGTCAGTCTAAAGTTATTTTAAGTGAAACATTTAAAAAATAAAACGATGTAAAATAACAGGCTCTTGTGAGGGGCAACTGCACGAGTGAAGGGAGGCCATCGCCAGTGCATAGGGAGCCGGCCCGAGGGAGGCTCTGCTGCAGCTGGGCCACGAGCCCCGTTTGCCGAGGCCCAGGTGCTGTGCCGTTGCCCTGATGTCTCCAAAGGGCTTTGGTTTATATAAAAGTGACTCAGGGAATTCATTGTTCTCTGATTTAACTTACAGGTTGATGAAGACTATTAAGAGGATCCACCCTTGGATCCTGTGGTGAGGCAGCGGGGCAGAGACTCAGGAAGGCTTTGGGGGCTGGACATGAAGGCTCAGGTGGTCTGGGTCCCAGGCAAAGGGCATCTGGCTCAGTTGGCTAATGGTGTGCTCACGCCACAATCTAATAACTGAGTCACCACAGACAGATTCCAAATGTGCAAAGAATTCAAATACAAGGAAATACACTTAGCATTACACAAGTAAACTAAACACAATCTAAGTTTTCTTTAATGATTCAGAAGGCCTTCCAGATTGTACAGCATCAGCATAATCGGCATCAGTGGACATTAATAATCCACAGAAATCTTGGCGCTCATCCTTCTCTACAGAGAACAGAGCGTCTCAGTTCCTCCTGACCGTGCTATTCTTGTCCATGTGGAAATACCTCACAAAGTAAAGATCCATTTGGGGACTTTTAGTACAAAGGGTATGATAGTGACTAAAAAGGGTGGTAGCCTCAAACCTTCTACAGATGGTCCTCAACTTACAATTGGCTAGGTTCCAAAGAGTCCATCTAAATTGAAAATATAGTAAGTCAGAAATGCATTTGGTACACCTAAACTACTGAGCATCATAGCTTAGCCTAGCCTCCCTTAAACGTGCTCAGAACACTCACATTCACCTACAGCTGGGCAAAGCCATCTGGCTGCTGCAGCCCAGCATCACAAGGGAGAATCATCCTGTAAGATTGCTAGCCCAAGAAAAGATCAAAATTCAAAATTCGAAGTATAGTTTCTACTGTATATGTATTGCTTTCACAGCATTGTAAAGTTGAAAAATTGAAAGTTGAACCATTGTAAGTCAGGGACCATCTGTATTTATTTATTGCTTTGTATAATTTCGAAGAATTTGTATGTGTAAATTATTAGGAGTATAGATTGGAGATCAAAAGGGTAGTAATAGTGCCCTAGGCAGAATAGGAAGAAAAGATTAAACACTTGGACTTCTCCGTGTGTTAGGAAAGGCCCCGGTTAGCTTTACGTGGGAGCGAGAGAAGGATGAGGTCCCTGGGACACCGGCCCACTCAGTGTCCTGAAGTCTGGTTCAGGCAGATTTGTGCTTCTCTTGCCCAAGAGTCAAGAGAATGTGTGGAGAGGGGCAGAGAGAGTTCCCTCTCTTACACAGTCTCACAACTCTCTAATTGTACTTTTGCTTTAAGTCCCCTACCAAGTGGCTTGTTCTTTATTTGCAATATGTTTGCTCCTGATAATTTTTCAAGTTGGACCGCAGCTCCTAGCTTTGGTGGGTCACAGATCAGCTGCCCCACTGCTACATGGGGTGTGTATCTTTTGTCCTATTGGCTGTGGTTAGGGGTGCAGGGTTACATGCATCCTAACTACTTTAGAAAAGAGTTCCCCTGTTTCCCCAGCGGTCCTCTTGCCAGGAAAAGTGCTCCCAGCTTCTAGCCTTGGAGCTTTTCTTATGAGAATCCCCTCTGGGTGATGTATTTCCTCCTTGTTACTCATTTCAGACCCTTCAAAATGAATGAAGTCATCCTGCCTTTACATTTCTATATGTTAAACTTATTTTACCAAATCATTTTCTGGCATTTATTGCGTACTTTTTTCCTCTAGAGAAAAATTGGGGCATCCTTGGAGTGCACATGTAAAATAACCCCTCTCCCAGGCTTCACCAATCTGAGTGCAAATTAAGTCACATTAATGTCAATAACACTGACTTCCTGTTCTTTCTCCCCTTATGCTCATTAGAGTCCCCCAGTCTCCTACAAAGCCTCTCCAAATATTTTTGTGACTTTACAAAGAGAAGCCCCTTGAGACCACAAACCAGCTGGCAGTTTGCAGTCACCATGTGGCTCCTGCCCTGGCCATCTCCCCGCTGCTCCTTACTCGGTCTGTTCGGCTGGCGGCAATGGCAGCCCTGCACCCAGAGCCCTGCTGCTCCCACAGCCACCCTCA
>PVKM010011809.1:0-32640 GCA_004027735.1 Carollia perspicillata | reverse complement strand
AGCAGACAGTTCCCTTTGAGGCAATATCCTCTTGATGGAGTAACTCAGAAAGGCCCGCCCACTGGCTACTATTGGGCCCATACCCCATTCTCTGTTCAGACTTACTGAATTGGAAGAATTCCAACCCCTCATATAGGGAGGATCCTCAGGGAATGGAAGATCTTATCACCTCCATGTTTGCCAATCACTATCCAAACTGGATGAATGTACTGGCTCTCTTTAACATTCTGCTGATGGCAGATGCAAGGTGGCTGGTTATAAATAAGGCTAATGAGGCTCAGCACCTCCACCAAGAGAATACCAATGGGATGCCCAGCTTTACTGAGGCAATTCACTCGATGGAGCCCAACTGGTCTCCAAATAGTGGGTACCTAACCTTCCTAGAACATTACAAAAGGATTTGGAGCATGAGTCAAAAATCAAATAATATATATAACATTTAGGGCAAAACACTGACCATTTTGCACGACTTTGCTCATTGCAGATCCATCTATACATCTGATGAGCCCTTATACCCATTCCGGTCGGGAGACTGAGTCTTACTAAAGACCTGAAAGACCTGTATAAAATGGGCACCACTTGAAGAGCACTCAGACCTTGCTGCTGTTGTTGATGCTGGAAGGGGAAGCTGGACCTGCACTCCTGAAGGAGATGTGAAATTCCTCTTTAGGAAAGGGACAGCAGCTTCCATAGCTGAGTTCTTTCTTTTTGCATTTCCCAGGTGGTGGCTTTCTTGGCAAATTTATTCTGCTTAGGGTGAAGGTGTGGTGCCATCCAAAGCCCTATTCCAGAACTAGGATTTCACAAGGAATAGGACCAAAAAGCCTATGTTTCAAGAAGTTATGTAATGTGTCTCCAAATCTAGGTACTTTTAGCTGTCTGATAGAGTTAGAGTATGGTCCTTTCCATTATTAAAAAGATAAGTATTGAAAGTGAGTTAGGTTAAAATGGTTATTTCTGAATGAGTAAGGTTTGTGAAAGTTTTAACTTAAACAGAAAGAAACCTCAGTTCTTGGGTAGTTAGTTATTCTACACTTTCATTCTTTTTAAAAAGATTTTATTTATTTATTTTTAGAGAAGGGAGAGAGAGAAAAACATCAACATGTGATTGCCTCTTGAGTGCCCCCTACTGGGGATGTGGCCTGCAACCCAGACATGTGCCCTGACTGTGAATTGAACCAGTGACCCCTTGCTTCGCAGGCCAGCACTCAATCCCTGAGTTACACCAGCCAGGGCCTATGCTTTCACTCTTATTGTGGGGACTTGGTTTGAACTTTGCTATTTTGTGTACACTAGGAATCCTGTGTCTCTGGTACTTGGGGCTTTGTGCCATGGTGCTGGTTGGTGTTCTGGCTGCGGTGAGAGAATATCTCTGATGTTCAGCCTTTTTAGACCTAGTAGAGGTCATTTGGGATACTGGTTGACATACCATTTGCATGAAAAAAGATTCTAAGGCTAGTCCTAGTCCCTCCTCACCCCCACCCGCTTTTTAGAAAATCCATCTTTGCTTTAGATTTTGCTATTGTTTCTGTTCTGAAAGGAAATCAAGGTTTCTAAGAGTTTGTTAAAATTTCACATTAAGTTGGAAAGAAATTGTATGGTATTACTAATAGAAGGCATAAGGCATGGAGATACAATTTTTCTTTTGTATACCTGGAGGGGCTTTTCTTGTGATTGCAAGATGTCAATTTGTGAGGCAAGGGATGGGCACAGGGCAAGTGAAAACATCACAAAACTCACTATTCTTACTGAAATGCACCTGTTTTCTTGAATAAATACTCCCAAGATTGTTGTAAGACTGTTTAATTTCCAGAGTTCTCAAAAAGTTCATTCTGAAAAATTTTGCCAGTTTTTCCATTGCTATTATGGGTAGAATTTTCTGAGGTCCTCAGTCTGCCATTTTTGCTGATGTCTTACTTTAGTAATATGTATTCCAGCGATTGACTATATTTCTAAGGGTTATTAAACCCTTAAAATTCAAGTAAGTGAAAAAAATCACTTTGAAATTGTAATTTTCTCATATGGCTTAACAAAGACACTTGTACATCAAGGCTCCTTAGATTCCATAGGGCTTGTGACCACAAACAACACTGTGAAGAAAAAAGGCACATATTAAACCTGACAAGCTCAAGGGAGGCCTGTGTGGCAGTCTTACAAATTTGGGGACCTAAAGTAACCACATAGGATAGTCTGAAATTTAAAAACTTTCTTACTAAAAGCAGGTCAGGGTGGCAGTAATTGTCCTAGGCTAGAATCTTCCCAGACAAAAGTCAATCTTTACCTTAATTGAGCTTGTCTATTATATTTTTTTGTATCTAAGATAACATACCTTTGGAATGGCAAGGTAACTTCACATTTTCCAGACCCCTCTGGGTACAATAACCATACCAGAGCAGAGACCACAAATCCCCTCACTGTTATTATCATGTTAACTGTTGACTGTTGACTATCCTCTAACCACCTGCCTTCCTAAAAGAAGAAAGCCCTCTGAGGCCACTGATTTTTAAAAGTCATTGTGCAAATTCTTTTTAAAAAATTATTTTTTTGTTCAATTACAGTTGTCTGCATTCCCCCCCCACCACAGTCAAACCCACCTCCCTCCCTTGCTTCCACCCCCACCCTTTGTTTTGTCCCTGTGTCCTTTATAGTAGTTCCTGAAAACCCTTTCTCCCATTGTCCCCTCTCACCTCCCCTCTGGCTATTGTTGGGTTGTTCTTAATTTCAATGTCTCTGGGTATATTGTGTTTGCTTTTTTCTTTTGTTTATTATGTTCCAGTTAAAGGTGAGATCATATGGTGTTTGTCTTTTACTGCCTGGCTTATTACACTTAGAATAATGCTCTCCAGTTCCATCCATGCTGTCACGAAGGGTAGGAGATCCTTCTTTCTTTCTGCTGCATAGTATTCCATTGTGTAAATGTACCATAGTTTTTGGATCCACTCATTTACTGATGGACACTTAGGTTGGTTCCAGCACTTGGCGATTGTAAATTGTGCTGCTATGAACATTGGGGTGCATAGGTTCTATTGGATTGGTGTTATAGGATTCTTAGGATATAGTCTCAGCAGTGGAATTGCTGGGTCGAAAGCCAGTTCCATTTTTAGTTTTCTGAGGAAATTCCATACTGTTTTCCACAGTAGCTGCACTGTGCAAATTCTTATGTTAAATTAAACTATCTAACCTTTGCTGTGATACTGTTTTCTCTTCATTATGTGATGGTACAGAAATGATGTTAAATGAAGAGGTAAGTATTACAGGTGAGTGTTTTAAATCACAGATGTAAACAGTTATAGTATTTACAATTTTTATGAGTTTAAGTTTATTTTTATAGAGAAGATTTTTCACCTGTGAAATAGTTTTGGAATGGCAATTTGTTCCATTATTAAAAGTTGATGTTGTTACTTGAAATAAAAAGTATATCTATCATTTTATTTTTTATCCAATCCTGGAGGTTTTTCCACTTTGGTTTCTCCTGCCTCCCTAATCTATCACCAGTAGATTTCATGTAATCTCTCGTTATGCCTACCCCTTTGCTTGTAATGTATAAAATAAGGTGCAAAAATGCCATTTTCTCAACACATTCAGGTTTTGCTTCCCAGAAATTGTCATCAGTTTGGCTTACATGAACACATAAAAATTCTTACAGGTTTTGATAGGGGACTCAATAATCGGGAAATTTTAGTTTAAGGTAAATAGTTAATAAGTCTAGTAGGTAATGCATATGTTAAAGCTATTGTTTCAGGAACTGCAGATAAGGCCCACCCCTCCCAGGAGAGACAACCCACCTCCTCCTGGGACACAGCTAAAGACCACAGCCAGGGGAACAAGTGGAGGCCATTGTGCTCCAGGGTGAGAAAGATGACTGCCCTGTCTGGGGGAATGGCTAACCACCCAGGGCAAGAATGCTGCAGTTTTCTTTCACCTAATTTTCCCTGAATTTCAAAACCCATCACTGCACCTTGTGTACTCCCTGTTATAAAAAGGCTGGCTTGAAATAAAATGTAAGCCAGTCCATTAGGACATGAACCCACCCTCTTCTCAGATCACTGGCCATCTGAATAAAATGCCTGTAAAGATTCGATCCCTGTCTCTGCTTATTGGGTTCAATATGTGACAGTCAGTATCAATGCCAGTCTTTTCTGGTTTCAATTTGGATGTTTCTTAAATTGACAACATATACTCTCTCAAGTGAAATGAAAAGGTCACAGAATCTCAGGGCCACGAGGAGTCTGAGATACCATAATGTAGCTTCCTTGTAGGTCACCTGATCCCAAAACCATGCCAGGATACTGATGGTTCTGAAACAGCCTTCTCAGCAATACATGCATATTTACCACAGTGTCAGGTCACAGCTTCAAAAACCTAAGAAAACAGCCATGGAAGACAGGTATAGTAAGGACTGAATATTCATTAATATATTCCATAAACTTTTACAGAGTACCTACTGTGTGCTAAGTACAAAGGATAAAATGTCACTTAAAGAGAGCTTCCATCCTCCAAAAACTTTTGGATCTAGTAGAGAGGATAGGCCTGGAAACAACTAATAATGAAGCAGGAGACAGCATAGGAAGAACTCTGAGACTGCAATACTGTTACTGGCTAGCATTTAGCCAGGAAACGCCTTTTACCAATTAGGTAGAATAAATAGTAAACTGAGGCAGGGAGGAGGAAGAGACAAGTCTCACATGCTAACTCAGCAGTCCAGAGCCTGGTCTGATAATATCGCCAGGTATTCCAACATCACAAGAAACACTATGTTAGCAAGAAACAAGGGAAGTCCTTGAAATTCTATGTAACATTTCCACTATCTGGGAAAGAAAGCTTTGAAACTGTGCTTTCGTCCCAAGGCCTGAATGTGGGAGAGGGTCCCCAGTGCCCAAAGAAAGAGCCCATAAAACAACTTTGGTTAATTGCCTACCTCTGGTCACTATCTGTTTTATGAGGGAGTCCCTGATCCTTATAGAAAGAGCCCATAAATAACTTTGGAAAGTGCCCCAATTTTAACTAACTGCCTTCTGTCACGTATTTGTTTTACAACAAGATGAACAAATAGGGTCTGGAGCAAGATAAGGATTTAGGCTAATTGACCTCCACACATACCTAAATTTGGGTAGTCACATTCCCCCAGGAAAGCTGGCACCACATTTACCCATTAATCAATATGTAACTTTTTTTCCTCCTATCCCATCAACTATATAAGTCCTGAGAACAAAGGACTGGCTCTCTCGCTCTGGGGGCTCAGGGTGCTCTTGGGTCTTGGGCCATTAGGCCTCTGGCTACCTGGCCTCAGGCTACCCAGGGGCCTGCCACCCTGGTCTTCAGCCACTCTTGCTTTTGTCTCCCTGTTTTGCCCTGAAACTTTGCCTTTTACCCCCTACTCTACCCAGTCCTGTTCTCTTCCATGGGAACAGGCCACTAATAAACTGATTACAATCTACTAGATTTGCTGATATGTAATTCTTTACATGCATCAGCAAGAAGAACCAGGTCTCACACCCGTCAACAATAACAGCAAATACAAGCAGAATAGGGTTAAGAGACTTGCTCAGTTGTGAAAATAACAATCTTTGCTGAGCTGTCTTGCAGAACAAGCACTTCCCTGAAAGGCTGACCACAAGATAATAATACCCTGTTCCTACTGAAATCAGATAAGGATGCCTACAAGAAACACTGACTCTGTTTAATCCTAATACTAAATTCCCCTCCCAAGGCAGAGTTTACCTACCATTTCCTGTACATGTGATATAAAATAAAGCATAATCCCTTATTGCACCTATACTAGAATGACCTTATCTCTGCATATAATGACCTCTTTTTTGATGAATATGCATAACTAGTCTCAATAAAAGTAATTCCCCTTGTGTATTTGGAGACACTGCTTTGGGAATTATCCCTAGCACTCTGCTTACTTGCTGCAAATAATAAACTTTCCTTGCTCATATTCTGTCTTGGTTGAGATTCATTAGGTTACAGTCACCAAGAAATGAGCCCCTTACATTCAGTAACATAAGTATTAGTTTTTAAAAAGTGATATAGAAGGCAACAAATGATTAGTTCCAACTGGGGGTGAATGGGCTTTCCACAACCTAGAAAAGGTGATATCAGAGCTGAGCCTTAATGGAAATAAGACATAAGTCGGAAGGGAAAAGGGAGGAAATTCCTGGTTGAGGGAACACCAAAATGATTTGGCAAGCAATTGAGTGTGGGGTGGGGCCAGGGAGAATGAGAGAGTAAAAAATGCCTTGATTTTCAAGTGTGGGCAATGCGATGGTAGCAGAAAAACACATTGGGGGTAGGGAAATAAACTTTGTCTACCCAGAACAAGCTGGACTTCTGGGCTTAGTTGTCAAAGGAAGGAGAGATTAAAAAATAAGTGAAAAGAATGTCAACCAGCACAGGGATTGTGAAGTGGGACATGGGGACATGATAAATGGTAGGTTGATTAGAGAGCCTAGGAAGTCAAGAGGAATCCAGAAGAACAAAGTTCAGCCCAAAATGTGGCTTTACCTCCTTCTTCCTGGACCCACTTAGTGTCCTGGTCTTCCCAGCCTCTGCTCCCCTGCACACAGGCCCTCCCCATCTTCATTTCGCTTCCTCCCAATGTCCTGCTTTTCTGAAAACCAAGGACTTAGAAAATTGAGAACTAGACAACAATTCTTAGCACTTCAAGGGGAATTTTCATGTTCAAAACTGCATGTTTTCTTGAATTTATTCAGCAAGTGACACCCTAACTATGCTGGATAGTCATATAATACAAAACACAGGAATGATTTCTCTATAGACCAGTATATCCTCTGACATCCCAAGAGAACACTGTCATTTCAGACTTACAGAACAGAATCTTAACCAAAGGGTTAGCATTCAGCTAGACTTTATGAAATTCTATTTAACTGTCTATGGTTTACTGGTGGTGGTAGAGCACAAGAGACTGCATGCACTTGACAAACTGTGGGGCAACTCAGCAACCAGATAACCAATCCTTTTGGCAAACGACAGCTGTTAAGTAATAAGGCCCTTTGATTTTCAGCCTGAAAAATCAATTGGGTCATAGATAACTTGACATCATAAAATACATTTCTTAGATATTTCAGTCAGTTCATGCTACAGACCATGGTGGTGAGAATCAAATGTAATGCAAAATTGGACTGTTGGGTTTTCCTTTAAAGCAATGCTTCTCAAAAGCTTCTTGCCTTTTTAAGTATGCTATAGTTGTTTTTTCCACTTAAAGACAAGTTTGCCTCTTGTCTTCTGACTGAAATACATTTAGACATATCCATGAGGAAAAAAGAGATTCTGTGCACAAACTGGTCAGGAATGCACTTAACACAGAGACCACTGTACCTCTAAATTGCTGCCTATTTTTACTCTCAGTTAGGTAACTCTGCTTTTTTTGGAGGGATGCATTTTTCATAAGAATAAAAAGATGCCACTTTTGTAAATGTTATCTTTGTTGATAAGGCATAAAAAGAGGGTATCATATTGAATGGACAGACTGATGGAGAAAACATATTTGCTTGGCTTTATAATTCAAGACTCGAGGCAAGTATTCCAAAAACTCAGGAAAGAATCACCTTGATTCTTCATCAACAGGTTTTGTTGTTCTTAAGAAGCAACCCAGTAGTGGAAAGCATGGTTTTATTCTCCAGGAGGCAGTTTTACATTAGTGCCCCTGACAAGTCAGGCGGTGGTTCCAAAGTAAGTCTCTGTGGTATTATAGCTTTGATTTTGGACATTGTTCAAACCCACAAGAACCAATACTCAAATACAAAGTACATGGTTCATGTAGGAAGTAAAACACCATGATAATATTTAGTCGAATAAAGAATGTGTCACATGATTTTTCTCCAACATCAGAAAAATTGGGGGGTCATATTTAACAGAAGGAAGAATCATTCTTCACCCCTCCTGAAAATATCTCTAGCCTAGAAACTCTAATAGTTGGTCCTACACTACCATTAACTAGCTGTGTGACCTTGCAGAAACTACTGTACTTCCTTGGTCCTCATATCATCCACCTATAAAATGTGCAGTGTGTTTTTCAAACAGCACATCATAATTCATCAGTGATCTATGAAATCTATAGTGGGTTGTAAACAGCATGAATTTGAACAGAACATAAAATATTAAAAATATTACATATAATAAGGTGACTATTTTTTCAAGAAACTTGTTTGTGTATATATAAACTGGGTTGCAATATAAAATGTATTTCTCATTGTACTGTTGGATCAAAAAAGTTGGAAAGCCACTGATCTAGACTGATGTTGTTCAATATAATAGCCACTAACCATGGGCAAATGTTTATATTTAATTAAAATTAAATGCAACTAAAATTCAGTTACTCAGTTGCACTAGTCATATTTGAATCACTCAATAGCCATGTGTGGCTAATGGCTACCATATTGGACAGCACAACCACAGAATAGTTCCATAATCACAGGAATTCCTATTGGACAGTCCTATCTTAATGGCCTTTCTATGGTTCTACAGGAAGTGGAAATAGGGTAAGTTGTTAGCAGGGGTACTCCAAGCTCAAGGAAGGGAAAATGGGTTCACTTGTCTCTCTTAAGACAGTGTGTATGTGAATTTCTAAATAAATGAGTCAACTATGTTCTGAGAGAAATACAGAGGAAACATCCTCATAAACATTCACTAAATGTTAAATAAACAAACTAAAGCATCATAAAATCATAACCTAGGTAAAAACATGAGCCTTAGGTAAGTGAAAGAGCTTATAATAAAAGGCATCATATAAGCAAATGTTGATAATAACTAAATGCTCTAAAAATTTAGCAAAGGTAGAAATCAATGAGCATTGGAATCATCAAGGAAGATTTCAAGGAAGATACAGGATTTGAACTGTTCCTTAAATTATCACTTGGATTTGGATGAGTAGAGATAAGAGGGAGAATATTCCAGATGGGAAAAACATCATAAGTGTATCATAAGTGTAGAGTGTGTGTGTGTGTGTGTGTGTGTGTGTGTGTGTGTGTGTGTGTGTCAGAGAGAAGGAGTAGATTCTGGAGAATGTAGAGAGATAGGAGATTAGAGAGGTGGCTTGGGACTAGATTGTAGAGGGGGTAAAGCCAGCCAGTAGAGTCCAAGCCTTAGTAAAGACATTGATCAGTTTCACATGATCCTCAAGTCAGTTCCTTGATATAAGCAGGCCAAGAATCATTACTTCCTTTTTAGAGTTAAGAGAACAGAGTCTCTGAGAGGTTATATGACTTTCCTAGGGTCATATAGCTAGATCTGAGACACTGGAGACAGGGAGAAGGATGAGAAAGTTGTAAATATCCAGACAGGAAGTGTTGAAAGCCTGGCCTAAGGTGGCAAGAAACCAGATGCTCTGGTTACATAATACACTATAAAACAAACTGGCAATGAAGTACCCACTGCTTAAAGGAGAGTAAGAGCAGACAGTCTAAGGTTAGAATAGGACAGTTATTTTTAACTGGAAGTGATCTAAACTACCCCAAAGGAATAAATATAAACAATATAATTCATATAATGTGTCTGGATTTTTTCAGACAGCTGAAGGCAATGTTTTGGACATGATTCCCAAACAAACACTTTACATGTCTATGCATTTCTGTCTTGCTAGTGCTTCTTTCCTTGGTCAATTTTAATGTTCATTTCTCAGAACTAATTAGTCATATGATTTCCAGTGAGAAAGGACTAGTACAAAAAGGTCAAGGGGCCACAGACCTTGGAGTTTTTCCACATTATTTAGTATAATTATCAGCCTAGCAATTAATTAGTTAATAATGATTTACTAAGAAAGTACTAAAGTAGACCATTATGAGACTCTTTTTTAAAAAGGTTTATTTTATTTTACTTCAAGAGAGAGGAGAAGAGGGAGAGAGAGAAAGAAACATTGATGTGAGAGAGAAACACCAATCAGCTGCCTCATCCCAATCAGGGATCAAGCCTGCAACCTGGACATGTGCATTGACTGGGAATTAAATCAGCAGCAACTTGGTTACGAGACGGTGCTCCAACCAACTGAGTCACTCCAGCCATAGTGCTATGTGAGAGTCTTATAGTCTCTCCACCCATGTCAAAATCATCCACAGACTTCCAAGTTTGCTCCAATTGATAAGAATCAAATGTAAACTCATTAGCCTGGCATTTAAAGCCATCCCCAATATGGCCACTTCCTACATTCCTAGTTGTTCCACACTACTTATACTCCTTTATAAGAGCTATTCTTTTCAGCCAAAATAAATCACATGATACCCAGGAGGCTATTTGTTCATTCATATCCTTCTTGCACTTATCCTACTTCAAATGCCACTTGCTCTATCCTCACTTTAGTACTTGCTCCTTCTTCTAAGCCTCTATAGTCCTTTATATCTCTTTTATGGCACTAGGCAATTTGTACTTCAGATTATTGTTATTTGCAGGCATGTCATCTCTCTGCTATTGGAACAAACTCCCATCTCAGTCCATGTAATGTTCATCTCTGCATCAATTACAGCTCTGATCAGAGTGCCCTGCCATAAGTTGTCCCTTAATGTCCATCAAATATTTATTAAATGAATGGACACACTGACAGAAGTCTAAAGAAGGCTGGTTTATGCATCCATCCAAACATCAATTTAACAATCCTTTACTGAATGCCTACCATGACTGGCACTATTCTAGGCCCTGAGGATAGCAACATGTCTTAAGCAATTTCAAGTCTAATGTGAAAGGACAGAGGAAGTTCATTTTGATTGGTATGACTGCACAGAGGGCTAAGGGGGCAGAGAAGACAGTCATCTAAGCCAGTTTGGGGTATAGAAAAAGCTTTGGGAAGAAAAGTAATGGCAGAACTTAGCCTTTAAGGATGAGAGTTAAGTAAACTGGGCAGGGGGAAGACATTCTAGGCAGAGAGAGGAGAAGCTTGTGCCAAAATACTGAGAGCTAAGAGAGTATGTAATACTGATGGCATGTGGAGACTGTCAAGGGTTGAGGATGGAGAAGCAGGAAGGACTAGGAGATGCTAGCCTTGGGAGCCATGGTAAGGATTCTGGGCTTAACTTTGGCTTCATGTAGACCCCAAAGTGTTTCAAATACACTCTGGAGGAGGATTAAGTATTCCACTACTTGCAGAATAGACGTGATGCAACAAGTAACTGGCAGTAATGCAAATCCTGGTTTTTATTTTTTTATATTCACTGTCAAATTAAATTCTGTTAAAAAAACAACACCAACTTGAAGTAACCATTTGTTATCAAGGAAGGGGTTAAGATGGGTCTCTGTCTTGTGGCATGCTCAGTACTACTGCACACTGGGAGAAATTCGGAATACAGGAATAGTATTCTCCATTGAAGCACTTTCCCAGTTTTCTCTTGTTTATGATAACCTCACCTGCCTCTCAGACCATAGGAATTTTCCCCATACCCTTTCAATATCACATTTCATTAGTAAATGTTGCCAGCAGACATATGTTTAGAAATTCTTTACCTTTGATGTAATATAAAATTATAATGCCAGAGTTAAGTTTGGGGATCACATAAAATTATATTTGTGTCTTCACTTTCAAAACAAAAGATGTATTCCAAGTTAATTTTTAGGGCAAATTTCGGTAAAGTGCACTTCATTTTTCAATGTGATTTTATGATCACTTGCACCAAATTGCCCAAGAAAGGACAATTTGACCCCATCCAAAAAAGATACAGCTTGCAAAAAAAATGCCTCCTCATCCCTGACATGTAATCTATGCACTAGACACCAGGAAAATAAATATGTATCCACAACCATGAAAGACCCAACCCAACAATGATAACAAAAACTGCTATCTAATACCTAGCAGGCAAAGAATCTTAACCTGCTAAACAAAACCCAGATCCATTTTCATGGATCAATTTTTCATGGATCTTCATAAAGTGGGTTTTTTCTTCTTCTCTTTTGGCAATTGAATCAATTTTCTGGGAACTTCCTTTATTTTTTCATTTTGTATTATTTTACTTTTATTTTGTTAAAGGTTTATTTGTTAAAGGTTTTATTTATTTATTTTTAGAGAGAGGGGAAGGGATGAAGAAAGAGAGGGAGAGAACATCAATGTATGGTTGTCTCTCACATGGCCCCTACTGGGGACCTGGCCCACAACCCAGGCATGTGTTCTGGCTGGGAATTGAACTGGTGACCCTTTGGTTCGCAGCCCGCACTCAATCCACTGAGCTACACCAGCAGAGCTATTTTTTACATTATATTTTACTGTTTATGTTATTCATTTATCCCAGTTTTTCCCCCTTGCCCTACTCCACCCAGCACTCCCCATTCCATCAGGCAATCTCAACACCATTGCTCATGTCCATGGGTCATGCACATACATGTATGTTCTTTGGCTATTGTTTCCTGTGTTGTACTTTACACCCCCATGACTATTCTGTAACTACCAATTTGTACTTCTTAATCACTTTATCTTTTTTGCCTAACCCCCCTGATCCCCTTTCCCATCTGGCAACTGCCAAAATGTGTTCTGTATCTATGCTCCTGTTTCTGTTCTGCCTGTTTGTTTATTTTGTCTTTTGGATTCAATTGTTGATAGATATATGTATATTGCCATTTTATTATTCATATTTTTGATCATCTTCTTCTTGAAGAAGATCCTTTATTGATAGTATTGATCTTTTTCTTAAATAAGTCCCTTTAACATTTCATATAATAATGGTTTGGGCCCTGGCTGCTGTAGCTCAGTGGATTGAGTATGGGCCTGAGAACCAAAGGGTCATAGGTTCGATTCCCAGTCAGGACACATGCCTGGGGCCAGGTCCCCAGTGGGGGGCATGCAAAGGCAGCCACAAATTAATGTTTCTCTCCCTCTCTTTCTCCCTCCCTTCCCCTCTCTCTGAAAATAAATAAATAAAGTCTTTAAATTTTTTTTTTAAATAATGGATTGGTGTTGAACTCCTTTAGCTTTTTCTTGTCTGAGAAGCTCTTTATCTGTCCTTCAACTCTAAATGATAGCTTTGCTGGGTATTCTTGGCTGTAGGTCTTGCTTTTTAAACTTTGAATACTTCTTGCCAATCCCTTCCAGCCTGAAGTTTCTTTCGAGAAATCAGCTGACAGTTTTATGGGAACTCCCTTGTAGGTAATAACTGCTTTTCTCTTGCTGCTTTTAAGATCCTCTCTTTAGCCCTGGCTGGTGTAGCTCATTGGATTGAACACAGGAGACAAACCAAAGGGTCACTGGTTCGATTCCCAGTCAGGACACATGCCTGAGTTGTGGGCCAGGTCCCCACTGGGGGGCATGCAAGAGGCAACGACACACTGATGTTTCCCTCCCTCTCTTTTTTCTTCCCTTCCCTGTCTCTAAAATAAGTAAATAAAATCTAAAAAAAAAATTCTCTCTTTATCTTTAACCTTTTGGCATTTTAATGATGATGTGTCTCGGTGTGGGCCTCTTTGCTATGAACAATAAAATGGCAGTAAATACATATCTATCAACAATTGAGTCTAAAAAACAAACTAAGCAAACAAGTACAACAGAAACAGAAGCAGAGACATGGAATGTTCTGATAGTTGCCAGATGTGGGGGAGAGTCTAGGGGAATGGGTAAAAAGGTGAAGAGATTAAGAAATACAAATAGGTAGTTCCAGAATAGTCACGGGGATGTACAGTACAGTATAGGAAAGGAGGTAGCCAAATATCCCTATATCCTCCCAAAATTCTTATGTTGAAGCCCTAATCTCCAATGTCATAATGGTGTTTTGAGATGAAGCCTTTGGAAGACAATAAAGTCATGATGATGGAGTCCTCATGAATGGAATTAGTTTCCCAATAAGGAGAGACCAGATTGGTGATCTTTCTCCAACATGTGATTTCATAATAAGAATGTGGCTGTCTGAAAACCAGAAAAAAGAACCTTGCCAGCCACTGAATCTCCCAGTGCCATGATCTTGGGCTCCCCAGCCTACAGAACAGTGAGAAATAAATATCTGTTGTTTAAGCCACATGGTCTATGAAATTTTGTCATAGCAGCTTGAACTAAGACAAGGCAACGGATAAGTAAATTGTGGAGAATCATATTTGGGACTGGTATACAATGAGAACAATAAAACTAATATTATACACAAAACATGGATGAATTTCACAGATATAGTGTTAAACAAAACAAGAAAGGCACAAATTAGTAGATAAGGTATGATTCTATTTATATACGGGTTGAAATCAGAAAAAACTAGTCTATAATGATAGTAGTTGGAATAGCTGTTACTCTTGAGCAGGTATGTTGACTAAGGGGAGGCAAGAGGGAACCTTCTGAGTGGCAAGAAACACTTCTATATCTTGATTTGGTTAGCGGTTACACGTGTATAAAATTTCAGTGAGCTGTACACTTAAGGTTTGTGTACTTTACTGTCTATAAGGAATATCTCAATTCAAGAAAAGAAAGTTAAGTCTCCATACTGTATTGGCAACACAGAACAAAATTATGGTAACAACAAAATCTTACTTGTTATCAGGAGTAGAACTATATTTCTGAATTTACCCCACGTACCTGTACACAAACATTTCAAATTCCAGTGCAAGTATTTGGGGGATTTAAATATTTAGATATAATGCTAATTTATTGAATTTTTCAACTTATAGCATTCCAAAATGCTATCTATTTTTACAAGCACACTTTGATTATAAATTCACAAATTTATTAATTCTTCTTTTCTACTATAGCATTAGCTGGCCTTCATCAGAGAAATACATTGAATTTGTTCCCCAAATCTCAATGAAAGAATGCATACCAGACCAAAGAGAACACTGGCTTCTGCCTTTTACTAACCAAATCACCTCGGGCCAATCTTTAAACTAAGACTCCCTTTCCTTATCAATAAAATGGAGATAATACCTTCTCCACAGGGCTATAGTGAGGATCACAGGAGAGAATAGATGTGAAAGTGCTCTGTAAATTTTAAGGAATGCTAATATTTCCAAAGCTAAGTGTTTAATTAGAATTTGTGCCTGGGTGTGGCCAATAGAAAATGCACTTGAATTTCAAAGTTTGTACTTTAGTTTCATGTATTTTATACTTCACCAGAGAGATGGGATCAGCAAGTACACTCAAATTCTAACATCTTTGAAAAGTTGAAATAATTCCATTATGACAAATATAGGAAAATACATTAATAACTGCTTCCCTGCTCTTCCCCATTATGACATTTATACGTGTCTCTAGTTATGTAATACCCATTATATTCAGGTTCACACTTCTAGAACTTTGAACTGCTTGGGTAACAATAGTTTCTCCTCTCCATTATAAATTTCACAGTAACTGCCCCTGAAGGCTGCTTCCATTTCTTCCCTCTACCAACCATCATAACAACCAGAGAAAAATTTTTTAATATTCCTCACACTGAACTTGTCAGAGCCCCAAATACTCCTTGTCAGAGAGCCCCAAATGGAGGGTGCCTTTTCGTGTATCAACTTCTGAAGTTCATTTCTCTGATGAGAGGAAGTGATATAGGCCAGAGTTGTCTCAAAATTCTTCCTGTCCCCAACTATTCTTTCTAGAAGACCCAGCAGGAAACTCCTGATTGGAGGGCCATGCAGTGTGAGAAGCGCTTGATAGAAAGAAAAATTAGAGTCATTTGATTTCAAGAACCCCAGTGGTTCCTTTTTCTGAGGATTTTGTTCTTACTCCCACAGCAAAATTCTCTAAACTAGAGCAAGCCTGCCAATAAACAAAACAGACTAGAGAAGATAAATCCTTACCCTCTCAAGATTGTTGAGAAACATTGCCTTCAGGCATCAAATTCCAGTTAAATATTTTTTGTTGAGCCTACTTAGATAGGGAATGAGGATCAACTTTACAAAAGTAGATTGACAGCAGCAAGAAGGACCAACTGACAAGAAAATCATTAAAAAACTAATGTGGATTCATACACACACACACATGCACACAAGACTAAATAGTCTGGAACCATTTATTGCAAGGGCAAATATTAAATCACATTTCAATAAGCCTTAGAATACCACTGCATTATAACATAATAAAACCACAGATATTCATAATTATGATCTTTAATAAAAAGATCAAATTATGTCCATAAATGCTGTATAAGATGTCAGAGGAGTGGATTGTTTGTTTTTGGAAAATTCCATTCAGAAAGATAAAATGCTAAAAGCTTGTGGTGCTTAAATAGAGAAAATCATAAGCACTTTGGAAAATGTGGTTATTAAAAATGCATTATTCCAAAGAAGAGTCAAGTGATTGAGGTTTTATTCTACTTGGTAAGAAAAGACAAATGTTGATGGGGATGGCTGGGGTTGGGGGGAGTGGTGGGGGAAAAAATGGAGACAAATGTATATGAACAACAATAAAAATGTGAAAAAAAGATAAATGTTGAGTTACACAGTAAAAAAAAAAGTTTAATAGGAGGTAAAAAAAAAAAAAAGCAGGTGAGTATGGCATTGCATAGTCAGAGAAGGCATCATAGAGGCAGAGCTCAGGGTTGATTTACTTCGAAGTCTCTCTCCATCCAAAGCCTGGTTCTGCCTTTCTCAATTGCCACCATTAAGCAGTCTTGCCAGGGCCTCAGGTCCCGGGTAACTAAAGGAGATTAGTCTTAAGGTAAATTTAATTATAGTAGATAAAGAGAATATAAGTCCTGGCCCCATAAAGGCACCATAAAGGCACTAACCAAAGCTTCAAAGTCTGAATAAGCCAAGCCTGTCATATGAGCAGCAATTGTGCCAAGTAGCAAAGATTTTATGGAAACAATGAATGGTATCCCATTATAGTTCTGCACTCTTAAATTACTGGAAAAGCAGTTTAATGAAGAATGCTTACTTGATAATCAACTTTTAATTTAGTATATAGATGTGTATCAATGGGAAACCACAAAATATAACTGGAAGAAATTAAAGAGGACACAAGTAAATGGGAAGAATGTATGTTCATGTATTGAAAGACTTAATATTATTAAGATGTCCATACTACTCAAAGTGATCTACAGATTCAGTGACGTACCTCATAATCCCAATGTCAGTTTCTTGCAGAAATAGATAAAATTCATTTTAAAATTCATAAGGAATCTCAAGGGGACAACAGATGGCCAAAACAATTTTGAAAGAGAATAACAAAGTTGAAGGACTCACACTCGCTGATTTCAAAATATATTTCAGAACTATAGTTATCAACAAGTGTGGTACTGGCATAAAAACAGACAGAATGAATAAATAGAATGGAGATCTCAAAAATAAATGGGAGGGAGGGGGGAGGTTTGGGTGGGTGGAATGGGATGGGATTAAAAGACAGAAATCTGTACTTGAACAACAATTAAAATAAGTAAGTAAGTAAGTAAATAAGTAAGTAAGTAAGTAAGTAAACAAATAAATAAACCCTTACGTATAAGATCAACTAGTCTTTGGAAAGGGTGCCAAGACCACTTAATTTGAAAAGGATAGTCTCTTCAACAAATGTTGCTGGAAAACTGAATATTCCCATAAAAAAGAATGAATTGGACCCTTATCACACACCATATAAAAAAATTAAGTCAAAATGGATTAAAAACCTAAACTTAAGACCTAAAATTATAAAATGCCTAGAAGAAAGCATAGGGTAAAAACTCCATGACATTGGATATGGCAATGATTTCTTAGATATGAAACTACAAGGATAAGTAATAGCAGGAAAATAGACAAATGGGTCAGCATCAAAGTTTAAAACTTATGTGCATTAAAGAACACAATCAACATAGTGAAAAGGCAACTTATGCAATGGGAGAAAATATTTGTAAATAATATATATGATATGGAATTAATATCTGGAATATATAATGAACTCCTACAACTCCAAAAAAAATCAAATAACCTGATTTAAAAAAATCTACAAAGGACTTAAATAGACAGTTCTCCAAAGATGATATACAAATGGACAACAGGCATATAAAAGGATGATTAACATCACTAATCATCAGGAAAATACAAGAGATCTGTCCATAAAAAGTCCAGCCATTTTTTATATGATGAGAACAGTTTGTGTAGCATCGATGTAACCTGGCAGCCAAGGAGAGTGGACTGGATGAACAATGGTGACTTTACTGTACTAGTCAGTGGGGGCAGTAGATGCCATTGAGTGAGCATGTGTACTATGTGGCTGTCAAATTCAAAACGACTGAGTAAAGCAACGAATTTGCACCAATTTTTGAATTAAGCTTGAACATTCCTCCATGGAAGATATTTGGATGATTCAGAAGGGTTTCAGGGATGATGCAATGAGTGCAGCACAAATTAAAATGTGTGAAGCATTTGCTTCAAAGATGGTCGAGAACCTGTTGAAAGTGATCCATGTTTGAAAGGCCTCCAACAAGCAGAACACCTGAGAATGTTGAGCATGTACATGTTGCAATCAACAAAGATCGGTGACTGAGAGTGTGAGAAGTAGTAGCTGATCTGGGGATTCCAAAAACTACTGTGTCTGAGATTTTGATGGAGGACCTTGGCATAAAACGTGTTGTGGCAAAATTTGTTCTGCTGCTTTTGCTACCAGAGCAGAAGGAACATAGTGCTGCAGTTGTTAATAACTTGATTCAAACCACTACCAATGAACCAGACTTCCTCAAGAAAGTAATAAGTGGAGATGAATCACGGTTCTGCAGCTATGATCTGGAAACAAAGGCCCAGTTGGCATCATTGCCCTATATACAACATTTGTTATATTTTATATCTTCTTCAATAAATTTCTCTATTTTTCATAGTACATGGCTGAATACTTTCTGGGCAGACCTTGTAAATCAAAACTTCAATGAGCTACTACCTCACACCCATTAAGATGGCTATAGAAAATAAGTGTTATTGAGACTTTAGAGAAACCAGAAACCTGCACACTGTTGCTGGGATTGTAATATAGTGCAAATACTGTGGAAAGAAGGATTGTGGTGCCTTAAACAGTTAAAACAATTGCCATATGATCCAGCAATTCCACTTCTGGCCATATATCGAAAAGAATTGAAATCAGGATCTCAAAGAGATACTTGAACACTCATGTTCATAGTAACATGAAACTCAGTAGCTAAGAGGTACAAACAATCTGAATGTCCATCAGTGGATGAATGAATAAAGAAAATGTGGTATATGTGTACAATGGAATATTATTTAGTCTTAAAAAGGAAGGAAATCCTCTCACATGCTACAACATGGATGAAACTTGAGGACATAATGCTAAGTAAAATAAGTCAGTCACAAAATGACAAATACTGTGTGATTCTACTAAATACAAGATATCTAAACTAGTCAAATCCATAGAAGCAGAAAGTAAAATGGTAGTTACTAGGGACTAGGGAATAAGTAACTTGTTTAGTGGGTGTAGAGTTCTAGATTTGTAGGATGAAAAAGTTCTGGAGATCAATTTCATGGCAATGTGAATATATTTAACACCACTGAATTGTACACTTAAAATTACATATGATGGTAATTTTTGTTATGTATTTTTAAATACATTTTACTGATTATGCTATTACATTGTCCCATCCCCCCCTCTTTATTCCCCTCCATCATGCATACCTCCTCTAACCTGCATTTCCCCCTTTAGTTCATGTCCATGGGTCATACATATGTGTTCTTTGGCTTCTATATTTCCTATACTACTCTTAACCTCCCCCTGTCTATTTTCTACCTACCATTTATGCTACTTATTTCCTGTACCTTTTCCCCCATTCCCCCTCTCCCCTTCCCCACTGATAACCCACCATTTGATCTCCATTTCTGTGATTCTGTTCCTGTTCTAGTTGTTTGTTTAGATTCTTTTTGGGGTTTAGGTTCAGTTGTTGATAGTTGTGAGTTTGTTGTCATCTTACTGTTCACATTTTTCACCTTCTTCTTTTTCTTAGATAAGTCCCTTTAACATTTCATACAAGGAGGGCTTGGTAATAATGAACTCCTTTAACTAGACCTCATCTGGGAAGCTCTTTATCTGCCCTTCCATTCTAAATGATAGCTTTGCTGGATAGAGTACTCTTGGAAGCAGGTCCTTGCTTTTCCTGACTTTAAATACTGCTTTCCAGCCCTTTCTTGCCTGCAAGGCTTCTTTTGAGAAATCAGCTAATAGTATTATGGGAACTCCTTTGTAGGTAACTGCCTCTTTTTCCCCTTGCTGCTGTTAAGATTCTCTCCTTATCTCTAATATTGGGTAATGTAATTATGATGTGCCTTGGTATGTGCTTCCTTGGGTCCAGCTTCTTTGGGACTCTCTGAGCTTCCTGGACTTCCTGGAAGACTATTTCCTTTGCCAGATTGGGGAAGTTCTCCTTCATTATTTGTTCAAATAAGTTTTCAATTTCTTGCTCTTCCTCTTCTCCTTCCAGCACCCCTATGATCCAGATGTTGGAACATTTAAAGTTGTCCAAGAGGTTCCTAAGCCTCTCCTCATTTTTTTGAATTCTTGCTTCTTCATTTTATTCTGGTTGAATGTTTACTTCTTCCTTCTGCTCCAAATCATTTATTTGAGTCCCAGTTTCCTTCTTATCATTCTTGGTTCCCTGTATATTATAAAGACTCCATATTATATGGAGCCTTTTAGTACTACTTTTGTAACTTCTTGTGAATCTTTTATTACTCAAAATAAAAAAAATTAAAAAGTAATCACTTATACAGCAAATAGCTCAGAAACAAGAACACAGAAGCTGCCCTGGCTGGTGTGGTTCTGTGGATTGAGTGCCGGTCTGTGAACCAAAGGGTCGCTGGTTCAATTCCCAGTTAGGGCACATGTCTGGGGTGTGGGCCTGGTCCCCAGTGCAGGGCACGTAAGAGGCAACTACACATTGATGTTTCTTTCCCTCTCGCCCTCCTTCCCCTCTTTCTAAAAATAAATAAATAAATTCTTTAAAAAAAAAAGAATGTGGATGCTAAAGCCCAGGAAGTAAATAAAATGTTTTATTATAATAGCCTATAAAATATGCCAGTTTCATGAAGGGATAGTTTTCAAATAGGGAAGGTTTGTATACGCCAGTGATACACAATACCAAGGACCTTAATCTGTAGCACCAAAACATGTGCCTAAAAATATTAGAGCCACATGGTTAAAAAGAAAAAAAAATAATCTGCCTATGTTCTCCTGTAGGACTTTTATGGTGTTGCAACTTCTATTTATGTCTTTTATCCATCTTGAGTTTACTTTTGTGTATGATGTAAGTTAGTGGTCAAGTTTCAATAAAAAGAAATTTAAAAAATAAGAGAAAGAACCAAAAAATTTTACCCTTTGTGACAACATGGATAGACCTGGAGAATATTATGTTAAGTGAAATAAGCCAGTCTGAGAAGGATAAGTACCCTATGATTTCACTCATATGTGGAATCTAATGAACAAACTGAACTAACAAGCAAGATAAAGACAGACTTATAGATAGAGAGCAGGCTGACAGCTCTTAGTAGGGGGAATGATGCTGGGGTTGCGGAGGGATTGAGCAAAAAGAAAAAAAAGAGAATTCATGGACACGGACAATGGTGTGGTGATTCTAGGGGTTGGGGTGTGGGTGGAGGTGTTAAGAGGGTCTAGAGAGGATAAAGGTAATGAGAAAAAAATAAATTAAATTAAATTAAAAAGAAAAATATGTATTAGAGCCAAAGATTAAGACATGTCATTTTAACCAGGCAACTGGCAATTGTGAAGTGCTTGCAAAATGCCACATAAAGAAATCATATCTGCACATAATGAAAAATCAGTTGCAAAGGGTCTTTGGGCCAGTTGTTTAAACTTTAGTAATTGATGAGAATGGAGAAGTTTCATTTTGGTTAACCCAGAACCTATTCCTGTGACTGTCACACAGTTAATTGATTTGTGTAACCGTGTGGGGTGTCCTGAAGTTTGTTTCACTGTAGAATATATTTATTTCCAGTTGTGCTATGGAAGAATATTTGCACTGGGTAAAATATTCAGTGATAATTAGAAAGGAGCAAATGGGAAACTGCCTCCCTCTGCATTGTCCAAAATGATAAACATTAGCCACATAAAGATACTTACATGTAAAATAATTTAAATTAAATGCAATTAAAATTTTAGTTCTAGACACATCTCAAGTGCACCGTATGGCCAGTGGCTGCCATACTAGAACAGCACAGATCTAGAACTTTTCCATCATCACAAAATGTTCTATTGGACAAACTTCTTTTAGAACATGAAAAACATGTCATTTCCCCAAAATTACAGGCAGAATTATAGCCCAAATAGCTCTGACAAGGATTAGTATTGCATTATCTGAGGTTTGAGTTTATACATAATTTTATCTTTGGAAATATTGAGCAATATGTTGTAGTAATTAAATGCTAGCTAGAGCTTTGGGTGAAGTAGCTGTCCATTTCCAGTTTAGCTCCAGTTTGTACTAAATTGTGTGAACTTATGCATGTTCCTTCACTTCTCTGTACCTGTATTCTCATTTTTTTAAAAGGTGGGGACTGGAGGATAATAGTACCTACCTCACAGGGTTGTTGTGAAGGATTAAATGAGATAGCCCAACATCTGATACATGTGATCTATAAAGTTAGCCATTCTTAGAATTATTATGTTAAGTCACGAAAATGAACATGGATTGTTCTATGACCTAAAACCTAGGTGACCAGTAGAAAAGACAATAGAGAACATTCAGTCACATAAGCAACAACAGAGTCAGTCTCTCACAGCGCCACCCCTGCCCGCCCCGACCTTTGACTCTTGATAGATAAAACGGCAACCACGCTGTTCCTCCCAAACTTGGGGCTAGAGACAAAAGAGAAGTGGTTTTCTCCCTTAGAGATCTATTTGTCTTGCAGCTTTCAAAAAGTCAAGAGGTACCTCATCCTTGAACTTAAGGAACTCAGAACTGAAAGTTAACTGTAGTGTCATATCAAATAAAATAAAAGCACAACACACTGTCTATAACAAGTCACTCAGTAGGCAAGGCCTTTGGAGCTGTTTATCTAGCTATTTCTAATAATCGAATCCAATTTCTTCACATAAAATTATGGTGAAATGTTACTAAATATGATCCTTTGTGAATACCACATAACAGGCCTGCTGTACCTATGTAATCAACTGGATATTTATTGAACACCTACTACAAACAGGACACTTTTGTCCACACCAATCATCAGCAAACTATATTTGACAGGTCAAATTAAGTCCATTTTGATTTTGTGGGGTTTTTTGTATGGTAAGTAAGGTAGGGATGACTTTTACACTTTTAAATTGTTAGAAGAACTGCCCTCAAACACTGAGTGGCTCTGAAAATTAGCTTTCGCTGCAGACTTGATAATGTTTCTTAATTAATTCAACCTAAAATTACAAGTCAAAATAGCACTTATATGTGAAATGTATACAATGGGAAAGAGATTTCAACAACTAACATTGTTTGAATCACAAGTGATGACAACATGCTTTATACATTTCCTATGTTTTCACAAGTCAAAGCAACAAAACAAAAATCAGATATCACTTCACACCCACTAAAATGGCTATAACTAAAAAGATAAACATTAATAAGTGTTGGTAGAGATGTAGAGAAATTCAAACCCTCATATATTGCTGGTGGGAGGGAAGAATGATACAGTCTCTTTGGTAAGGAATCTAGCAGTTCCTCATAAAGTTAAACACAGAGTTACTATATGGCCAAGCAATTCCACTTCTAGATATGTATCAAGAGAAATGAAAACATATGTCTGACAAAAACTTGTACATGAAGGTTTACACCAGCATTATCTATAATAAATAAAAGGTAGAAACCACCCAAATGTCCATCAACTGATGAATGGACAAATAAAACATAGTATAGGTACACAATGGAATAATGTTCAGCCATGAAAGGTAACAAAGTATTGATACATACTAAATTTTGGATAAACTTCAAAAACAATACACTAACTGAAAGAAGCCAGACACAAAAGAGCACATATTGTATCATTCTATTTAATTTAAACCTAAGAAAAATGAAAACTCATAGAGACAGAAGATAGAAGAGTGGTTGCCTAAGGTTGGGAGTGGAAATGGGAAGTGACTGAAAACAGGCATGAGGTTTCCTTCTGGGGTGATGGAAATGTTTTAAATAACCTTGTAGTAATGGTGACACAACTCTAAAATATACTAATAATCATTAAATTGCACACCTGTAAAAAGTATATACCAAAAGCATGGCTCATAGAACAAAAAATGATAAATTGGGTCCCATTGAAATTCAAAGCTCTTGCACTTCAAAAGATACCACTAAGAAAATGAAAAAACAAGCAACCCACTGGGAGAAAATAGCCACATTTCATACATCTGACAGGGACTTAAATCCAGAATACATAAATAATTCTTACAGCTCAACAATAAAAAGACAATAAAGACAACAACTCAGTTTAAAAATAGAAAAAATATATAAACAAATCCTGCACTGAGGACATACAAATGGCTAATAAGCACACAAAAGATGCTCATTATCATTAGTCATCAAACAAATACAAATTATAACCACAATGAGATATCATTTCATATACATTTATAATGGCTATAATAAAAAGACAGATGATAAGAAATGTTGGTGAGGATTTGGAGAAACAGACACCCTCACATTTTGCTGGGGGAAATGCAAAATCATGGTGCCACTTTGGAAAACAATTTTGCAGTTTCTTAAAAAGTTAAACATCAATTTGCCACATGATTCAATAACTCCAGCCTTAGGCATACATCAAAGAGAAATGAAAACATATGTCCACACAAAGACTTGCACACGAATGCAAGCATTATTCACAAGAGCCAAAATTTGGAAACAAACTGCATGCCTACCCACTAGTGATTGAGTAAACAGACAAAATGGAATATCCCTAAAATGGAATACTATTTGCAATAAAAAGCAATGAAGTATCAAAAATATCATGCTAATTGAAGGAAGCTACAAAAAAGGCCACATATTGTATGAT
The DNA here is from genome assembly GCA_004027735.1 of Carollia perspicillata. Taxonomy (NCBI): domain Eukaryota; kingdom Metazoa; phylum Chordata; class Mammalia; order Chiroptera; family Phyllostomidae; genus Carollia; species Carollia perspicillata. The sequence continues at coordinate 7,788 of PVKM010011809.1, read as the reverse complement.
TTCATTTATATGAAATGTCCAGAATAGGCAAATTCATAGAGGCAGAAAGTAGATTAGTGGTTACCTGGGGCTGGTTGTGGGAATGAGGATTAATTATAAATGAGCATGAGGGACCTTATTGGGGGAGGTGAAAATGTTCTAAAACTGATTATAGTGATAGCTGAACCACTTAGTAATGTTACTAAAAATCACTTAATTATACACTTGAAATGGATGAATTTTATGATATATAAATTATATCTCAATAAATCTGTTAAAATAGGAAAAGAACAGTAGGGAAAACTGGGTGAGAAGTAAACAGGAACTCTGCACTATCTTTGCAACTTTTCTACAAATCTAAAGTTATTCTGAAATAAAAATCTATTTAAAAATTGACAATATGGTATAGGATTCATATCTGTATGTGGCAATTCCTGTCTATGTAAAAAGGCATTTACAAAATGAAATAGTTAAGATGTCATTACAAATCAGGATTAACAGATAAACATTTGGAACAATTTTGATAATACAGAACACTGACTGTGAGCCCCAATTAAACAAAATGTTAGCCCCCCAAAAGAATTCTATTATTCACACTAGTAGTCCTGTATTACCAAAAAATACTCTATTATTGTTATTATTATTATTATATTTTGAAATTCATCAACAAACATTTGTTGAAAATTTTCTCTCTTGTTATATAAGCACCTACAAATTATTCAGGATTTTGCCTTTTGGTCTGCAAAGGCTAAAATGTTTACAGAAAGTTTGCCAAGCCCTATTCAATACCATAATGAGATAAATATAATATAGTCTCTTTCCTGAGTGTATTCTTATCATTACCTAATTTTGGCATACTGTCCTTCTGGATATGCCCTATAAAGGATAAGCCTTGCATCTCTTCAGTTATGGCACTATTTTGGATTTCCCTAAACAGAAATACTATGAGCTTAATAGTTCTAGCAAAGCCTTGATATCATCGTTATTACCGCAATATTAAAGGGCTAACACCACACCACAGTGTCAAGATGACCCACATCAACTTGTGTCACCAAGCTATGAATTCACGGAGGTCTCCTATGGCATTACACTCTACCTTTGGCATCACCCTGACACATCACCTTACATATGGTGCCATACGCTGTCACTGCTGTGACACAATTCTGTCCTGATGCCTTTCTGCCGAGATGTCAGAATAGTTAATCCCTACTTCTTTCCATTCTGGTGCTGGCGGTAGGGAGGGGGAGGTTTCCCACAACCACCAGTAAGAGCTCAGGAGATAGTACCCAGCTCCTACTGTTGTCCCTTCCGCCTGCAGGTCAGGGCCCCAGTGGGACAGGACCTTTAGGCTCCCATAACTCTCTTGCCATGATTCCACACCCGGCTCGCGTGGCCAACTCAATGCCCCACAGCGACCACCCACCCCGGTTCCACAGGAAGCGGGTCCCAGTACCTGACTCCATTCTCCAGCTGTCATCCTGGGCCAATTCCACCAGCGGCTAGACTACGCTAGCCGCGAGGGACCCTGGGACTTGTAGTTCTGCGCTGCTAGGGGGCAGAGTCCATGGGAGCCACAGAGGCGCCTCCCGGAAACTGAGCTCAAACTGCAACTCCCAGACACGCCCTGCGCTGGGGAAAAGGAGCCAAGGAACGAGTAAGGTCGGTGATTGGTGAAACTCCATTGGTTCTTTTGATTGGCAGTTGGAGCCAGCTACGGGAGGTCGTTGGCCTTGCTGCACAGAGATTCAGGGAAAGCGAAATGGAAGGATTTGTGTCTAACCTAATGGTCTGCAATCTGGCCTACAGCGGAAAGCTGGAGGAATTGAAACAGGAGATCCTGGCCGATAAATCCCTGGCTACTAGAACTGACCAGGTAAAGCAGCGCTGGGGCCTTTCCTCCGGCGGCAGCGGTGACGTAAACCAACGTGGCTGCCGGACACTGCCTAGCCAAGGCCTGTTCCATGAGGGCCAGATCCCCGCCCCTGTCGCTCCATCCTCATCCCTCAGGACTCAGAATGGGCCGGTCGGAGCTTGTCCTGCAAACCTGAGTTTTTGTTTTGTTTTGCTTGCTGAATTTTGGGTATTTCTTTGGGTACTGGAGATTGCTGCATTTCTCAGAAATGCCCCACTTTTGACCTATGCCTGAGGAGGAAAGCTTTTTTTAAAAATGTGTGTCTTTTACAAGTGATTTTATTCAGTGAAACGCGTGTAACTGAACGCATCGTCTGGGCCAGACAGGTTGCTAGGAGTTGGGGACACTGTCGAGTGGAAAAAGCGAATATGCATAAAGTAACCCCCAAATCATATGTCTGGTTACAAATTGTGGTTAAAAATTCAGGACAGAAGTTTACGTGGTGCTTTCAGAATATGTAAAGAGAGGACCTGCTTTAATCTCCCTTAGAAAAGCTGAATTTTATTGAAAAGGCTATGCAAAGGAGGTTAGACCTTACCGGATAAGTGGAATTTCCTTGGAGGGTGAAAGGGCATTATAATAGGCAGAGGCTGAACAAATGTTAATGAACTTTGGGGAGAGTTTTTTCTGCCCTCCTGCTCAAAGGACCCTCATGCTTTCATCCTCAGTTTCTAAGAAGATTCATGGTGCCCTTAGTAAGCCGCCAAGTATTTATAGATTGCCTCCTATTTGACAGGCACCGTGCTAATAAGCAATAGCGATACAGTATCACATAATTAGAGATCTCCATATTGTGTCTTTGGGAAGAGAATTAGAAGTCAGGAGACTTTTTTTCCTGGAACTTTCCTTTATTGCTTAACCTGAAAATGGCTTTACCTTTGCCTAATTTATCTTCATTATGGTCTAGTAATATTTAATACTTAACTTAATGGTGTTAAATTATGATCAAGTGTTGCTTCCAACCATTCTTCATCAACCCAATGGCGTAAAAAGAGGGAAGCTATTCAAGGTCAAGAGACTTAAGAAACATAACCAAATGCAACTTATGGGCCTTGTATGGATCCTGATTGAAATAAACCAACTGTGAAAAGGTAATTGTGGAAATGTGGGTATTAGATATTATAAAAAGTTAATGTTTATTTATTTTTATTTTTTTTTGGAGTTAGTGTTAAATTTAATAGGTATAATAATGGTCTCAGCACTATGTAGAAAAGTATTCTTGTTTTTTAGATACTGAAATATTTAGGAATGAAAAGTTATAAGATTTAGGGTTTGTTTTTAAAAACTTAAGCAAGGAAAAAATTTGATGAAGCAAATATGGCATATGGGTTTCTATTATATTCCCTCTATTTTTATATGTTTTGAAATTTCTTGACATAAAGTTTAAAATACCATTTCCTTTTACATAGGGCTAAGTTATACAGCTTATTATTTTTTTAAAAAAGTAATATGGCTCTCTAATTCTGTGCGTGATATGTTTTTAAATGGATATACAGATAATTTTAACTAGTTTTATTAACATTTCTCCCCAGAAGATACATTCGGTCTTTCCAGAGAATTGAAACAGGGATTTGTGTCCCAGCCTCACCATTTACTAGCTGTGTGACCTTGGACAAGTTGCTTACCCTGAGGGGTCTTAGTTTACTCATCTGTAAAATGGGGATAATATCCACTGTACAGGGGATTAAATGAGGCATATATAAAACTAGCACAGTGCCTGACATAAAAGTAGAGAAATAATGGAATTATAAGCAGCCAAAGCTCTATTTCTGCCAGAGCATTCAAATCAGTTTCTTACTCTACTGCTTTCATGGCTGTATTCTGCCTAGAATTACTTATATCCATCAATGTATTATCCTCATATTACTAAAACCTTGATCTCTCTTATACTAGTAATAATATGGTTTAAGGTCACCTGCCTGAGGATCCAGTGCTCCCCACTTCTTGGTTCCAAATTACAGGTTTGCTAGAACCAATCTTATTTTTTTCTGTTTTCTTTCTTACCTTAGTTGTTCTATTTCTCTTCAAAAATATTGATCTAATTGTTTCTCTCTTTCCCGTGTAGGACAGCAGAACTGCATTGCATTGGGCATGCTCAGCTGGACATACAGAGATTGTTGAATTCTTGCTGCAACTTGGAGTGCCAGTGAATGATAAAGATGATGTGAGTACTAGGCAGAATTGATAAATTCTCAGTTATCTGTAAACTCCACACTGGTGTTTACTGAAGCCTGAATATTAAGCTTACAAACAAAATTGTAACCTTTATTACTAGGAAATTACAGTATGGCCCTGGTGACCAAGTGCAGGACTAATGGTTGTATTATTTTAAAATATTAGTTTTGCCACTAATACCCTATAATTTAAGGTAAATATGCAGAGCAAGGCTTATTACAATGTCCTTTTAACAGACTATAGACCTGTTTTTTTTTTATGTTGGAAATTTGTTTTTGGTAAATATTGCCAAAATTATGAGGGCCTAGATATCTTCTTTGTTATATAAATTATTGTAATAGTTTGGTTATATGAGGATAAGAATTGTGAAGAATAAGGATGAAAACTTTTTTTTGGCAAAGATTCTTTTTCAAGGATGCTCACTGAAGTAGTACTTAATTAGTAAAGGAATAAAAACAACCCAGTGGAGGAACAGTTGGATGCAGTGAGTATATCCATATAATAAAATAATATGCAACCAGTAAAGTTATGATTCTAAAGAATGACAGAAAAATTCTCACAACAAAATGATAAGTGGAAATTGTGAAAAGTGCAACTCACAGAACTTTATATCCTCTGATTCCAATCACATTGAGATCACACATTAGAAAACACATTTGAATTAGACTTAAGTATCATTGCCTATGTGTTATGGGATTATGGGTGGTTTTCTTTTTTTTTTGGTATACATCTGCTTTCCGAATTTTCTACAATGCTTCATGAGGGGAAAAGAAAGAATGTTGTCTTTTTTAAACTCACAAACAGCTCTTTGTAAACCCTGCATAAATGTTGCTATTAATCCCTGTGCCTTTGCACCCTGGTTTGTGTATTGCCCCACTCTTTTACAGGTTGGTTGGTCTCCTCTTCATATTGCTGCTTCTGCTGGCCGGGATGAGATTGTAAAAGCCCTTCTGGGAAGAGGTGCTCAAGTGAATGCTGTTAATCAAAATGGCTGTACTCCCTTACATTATGCAGCTTCCAAAAACAGGCATGAGGTAGGGTTTTATTCCTAGGTGACTCCTTTTGAATTCTAAACCTGTATGCAAACACAAATAGATCTCAGCATGGTTTTCTTCTCCGTGTTTCCAGATTGCTGTCATGTTACTGGAAGGCGGGGCTAATCCAGATGCTAAGGACCATTATGAGGCTACAGCAATGCACCGGGCTGCAGCCAAGGGTAACTTGAAGATGATTCATATCCTTCTGTACTACAAAGCATCCACAAACATCCAAGACACTGAGGGTAACACTCCTCTGTAAGTGACTAGTAGTAGTCATTTGTATTCTATCTGACATTAGCCCTCTTACACTAATTCTTACACATCATTTCCTTATATTATTTATTCTGCTTATAAAGGTAATATATGTATATGTATACTTTTGAAAGTACCCAAAAGTATAAAGACAAAAATTTTAAATGCCTGTCATCTTGCCACCCAGAATCAACCACTGATAATATTTTTATGAATTTCCTCCCAGTCTTTTATGTGTAACTGCATATTTTACTTTTTTTTTGTAAAACTGGAATCATACTGTATATGTAGTTTTATATGTTGTTCTTTCCACCTCATAGAATGTTGTGAGAATTGTCAAATGTTATGAAGTATTTTTAAAACATTTTTGAATGGCTATATACAATTCTATTTTATGGATATTCCATAATTTAATTGTTCCTCTGTTACTTTATATTTAAGTTTTTTTGAATTTTCCACTATTATAAATAATGCTACACTGACCAACTTTCAACAAAAATGTTTGGCCATATTGCCGATTATTTTACCTTAATCCAGATTGGGTGAACAAATAACACACATTTTAAAGCTATTGATATATGTTGCCAAATTACTCCCAGAGGGGGGTTATTATTATGCCCTCCCAACAGCAGTTTGAGAGTGCCTATTAGCCCCTCACCAATACTGCAAATATCCTTTTGTTGTATGCAAAATGGTATTCATAGTTGTAATTTACATTTTTTGTTATCAGTGAATTTAAAGATTTTTAATGCCTACAACTGTAACTTTCTGTTTTCTTTTTTATTTCCTTTTGGTGAATTAATTTATTTTTATTGATTTTTAAGCACCCGTGACTTGACATAGTAAAAATATTAATCTTCTGCCATGTTAGTTGAAAATATTTTTCCAGTTTGTTTTTTCATGTTGTTCATGACATTTTTTAAATAACAGAAATCAAACCTATTGATCTTCCCTCATGACTAGAAAGATTTCCTCACCCCGAAATTAGTTACATATTTGCCTTTATTTTATTGTAGCATGGGTTTTAGTTGAGAGTTATTGTTATTGTTTTTCATTTAAGTCAAATCCATTTGGAACTGATTTATGCGTGTGGCCTGAAGCCATCATCTACCTTGATATTTTTCTTATAGTACTTGACCATTTTTCTTCTTTATTGAATGGCAACTCTTTTTGAACCAGATATTCTGATTCTGCTTTTTGGTGCAAAGTGAAATTCAACATTTTCTAATTTGACTTTAAACCAACTTTTAAAAAAATATTGTCTTCTTAACTCTTAGTTTTAAAATAATTTTCTGTAGTTCTGAGCGACTCTGTTTAGAAAGACTTGCATATTACTTATTTCGCCAAAACAAGCAAGAAGGTGGCCTGGAGAAATCTAGATGTCGGGCAGTATAGGGTCTGGAAGAGCCTAGTATTTACAAACTCAGTCACTTACCAACTATATTAAATACTTAAGTAACTTGGATTAGTTATTTAACCTTCCTGAGTCTTAGTTCACTAATCTGTAATATGAGAATAATAATTCTTTCCTCAGTAGATTGTTGTGAGATAGAAATAAAGTAACATGTAAAGTGTCTAATACTCTGCCTCACAAACTGTAAGTGCCCAACAAGTTTCTCCCCCTCAGTTGTTGCTCAGTCATGTCATCAGAGGCAAGAACTTTTGTATCTGTCACAATTTCAACTATAAAATGGTGGTAGAAATACCTCGTTACCTTACAAGGTGGATGTAAGAATCAAATGAGATAAAATATTTTACACTACTTTTCCAAAATATAAACCATACAAATTCCTATTAGCAAATTATAAATAGGGGCTTTCTAAATTTAAACTCTAAATGATTGCATGTGTTTGGTTTAAATTACCACTAACCCCAATAGCACAAGGAATTTTTTTCTTAGTTTGGCATTTATTTTTTTTTAAATTACATTTTATTGTTTATTGTATCACATTTGTCCCAGTGTTATTCCCTTGCTCCCCTCCGTCCAGCAACCCCTCCCTCAGGCAATCCTCCATATCATTGTTCATGTCCATGGGTCATGCATATAAGTTCTTTGGCTACTCCATTTCCTATCCTGTTCTTTACATCCCCATGGCTGTTCTGTAACTACCTATTTGTACTTCTTAATCCCCTCACCTCTTCACCCATTCCCTTGTACCCCCTCCATCTGGCAAACATCAAAATGTTCTCCATATCCACAATTCTGTCTCTGTTCTTGTTTGCTTAGTTTATTTTTTAGATTCAATTGTTGACAGGTATGTATTTATTGCCATTTTATTGTTCATAGTTTTGATCTTAAGTCCCTTTATCATTTCATATAGTAATCATTTGGTGGTGATAAACTCCTTTAGTTTTTTCTTGTCTGGGAAGCTCTTTATCTGCCCTTCAATTCTAAATGATAGCTTTGCTGGGTAGAGCAATGTTGACTGT